>PVLA01010054.1:0-67791 GCA_004027455.1 Hydrochoerus hydrochaeris
GCACTATAAACGATATAGCTGCATGTATGTTTAGGTGTGTGGGATTGTTAACCTTTTAGGTTCTTGTTGGATTGCTGAACAGATCTGTTTGCACTCTCACTGCTTGAGTGTCCACTTTGTGTGCTTTAATTTTGTAACTTGAATAACTATTTCTAAAAGAACAATATGTAATGTATCAACTAGTGATTTCTTACTGTTTATCTTCTTTTCTTGAAATTCTGTAATATTTCTACCTTTTTCCTGATTTTTCTCCCTTTAAATAAAAAAAAAAAAAATTAAAAAAAAAAGCCATCAGACAAAAGAAACAGATTACCTATAAAGTTAAGCCCATCAGAATCTTGGCTGACTTCTCAACACAGACCATCAGATCAAGAAGAGCTTGGAGCGAAATATTCCAAGCTCTGAAAAAAGAAAATAACCTCCAGCCTAGATTGATGTACCCTGCAAAACTGTCACTAGAAATTAATGGAGAAACAAGATGCTTCCATGACAAAGAAGAACTGGCGGAGTTTGTGACCACCAATCCAACCCTACAAAGAATACTAAAGGACATTCTAGAGAGAGAGAAAAAAAAATACCAGGATTTTAGGAACAGTGGCAGAAAGGCCTCAATGAGTGGGGCAGGCAGTAGAATGAAGGAGAAAAACAGACAAATAGACAGAAAAATAGCATAGCAGAAATGAGGCAGAGAAGGATGGCTAGAATCTCTTAACATAGATGGCCTTGATACACTATATCGTTAAAGTGAACCAGGATTTAAAACCCATATTACTCACACTTCTCTGCTTAGATGTATTATATTCTGTTCCAGTCATTCTACCTGTACGAGACTTGAGGGCACATACAGTAATCCTGAAAATAACAGTAAATAGTACAGTAATCATCCTTAATTTCCTATTAAGTTAATCTAAAGCTCTGTAAAATCTACACTGTTTTACCATGATTGATCATAACTGAATCTGGTTTGTTAGATTGCTGTTTTGTATTGATAGATTTCATTCAAAGCTGTTATGATTGATAGTATCAAGTCTGAGAGTATAGGCAACTGTACTGAAGATGACAAGATTCACTAGAATATCCACTATGGTTTGATTATTACCTGCCTTTGAAGTTTTATACTGTCTACAATGTTTTATTTTTACTAATATTGTTATGTACTTCTATATTCAATTATACTGCTATATTCATTTATGCCTGATGATATAGGCAATTCTATTGAAGATAACATAAAACAACACAGCAATCATTGTAGATCACCTTGTACTGTGGTTTTATACGACTTTTTGGTTTCATGTTTTTATAGGAATTTGTTGTGTTTTGTGTTGCTAAGTTTTGTTTTCCCTCTAATACAGAAAGGATGGAAATACATGTAGAGACTCATGTATGCATAGCTGTTTACACTCTCACTGTTTGACTATCTACTTTGCATGCTTTAACTTTTTAACTTGAACAACTATTTCTAAGAGGACAATATGTAATTTATCTACTAGTGATTTCTTATTTATCTTTTTTTCTGAAATTGTGTATTATCTCTACCCTTTACACGCTTTTTTTTCTCTTTAAATAAAAAAAATTAAAAAAAATAAAAGGAGAAACAGAAAGGCCTCTAAAGGATGTAACTGCATTTATGTTTAAGTGTGTAGGACTGATAACCATGTTGCTAAGTTGTATTGGATCACTGAACTTCTTTGCAGCCTCACTGTTTGAATGTCCACTCTATATGCTTTAATTTTGTAACTTGAACAACTATGTCTAAGAAGACAATATGTAATTTATCAATTAGTGATTTCTTACTGTTTATTTTCTGAAATTCTGTATTGTTTCTACCTCTTTTTCTGTTTTGCTTTTTTCCTCTTTAAATAAAATTTTAAAAAAAGATGACAAGATTCACTAGAAAAAATAATAAAATATAATAAAATAAATACTTGGCAGAATAGATCAAGAAACAAGATCCAGCAATATGCTTTATGTAACAAACACACCTAACTCAAAAAGAAACTCATAGACTGAAAATCAAAGCATGGAAAATAATCTTCCATGCAACAGGAACCCAGAAAAAAGCAGGAGTACCTATTCTGTTTGCAGAAAATGTGAACTTCAAACCAAGAAATAAAAGAGATATAGAAGCTCACTACATACTTGTTTTGGGAAAAATTCAAGAGGAAGAGATAATCACGGAAAAAAAATAAAATATATATATATATATGAAAATATGGGAGCACCAAACTAGTTAAGACAAATACTAACAGACATGAAAAATCAAATACGCAATAACACAATTGTAACTGGGACATTAATACTTCATTGTCACAAAGAGATCAACTAGACACGAAATCAGCAAAGATATAATGGAACTGAATCAAACATGTGAACAAATGGACTTACAGATGTTTACAGAGTGTTCTACCCAACAACATCAGAAAACAGATTCTTCTCAAATGCACATGGGACATTCTCTATAGCCCATAGAAAATGCTTAAGTAAATGCATATATTAGCCTATAGAAAATGCTCAAGTAAATGCAAAGGAATTGAAAATACCCCATGCATATTATCTGACCATAGTGCACTGAAATTGGAAATTAATGACAAAAACAAAACACTGCAAAAACTATACAAACACATAGCAATTAACACCTTCCTGAACAACCAATGGGTCATGGATGAAATTAAACAGTATCTACAATTCAATGAAAATCCACATACAACACAGAACCTGTGGGATGTAATCAAAGTGATCCTAACAGGAAAACATATAGCAATGAATTCTCACATCACGAAAACAGAACAAGCACAAAAAAATATAATGTTGTACCACAACCTTCTAAAAAAAGAAGAGCAAGTCAAGACCAAAGCTCATAGAAAGGAGGAAATTATAAAGATGAAAGCAGAAATTAATGCAATGGAAACTAAGAAAACAATACAAAGAATTAATGAATCAAAGAGCTTATTCTTTGAAAGAATAAAACTGATAAACCCCTAGCCAACCTTATCAAAAAAAGGAAAGAAAAAATTCAAATTCATGTAATGAGCAATGAAAAGGGTGAAATTACTACAGATCCTATGGAAATTCAGAAGATCATCACTTCCTACTTTGAAAACGCTTTATTCGTACAGGCTAGAAAATACACAAGAAACAAACAGATTCCTAAAAACATATGAATTACCAAATTTGAATCAAGATACAAAAATTTCAAATAATCCAATAACAGGTACAGAAATTGAAAACTTTATTAAAAACTTACCAACAAAGAAAAGCTCAGGTCCTGATGGACTCATGGCTGTAATCTTCAAGAAATTTAGAGAAGATTTAATGCCAATACTCCTCAAATTCTTCAATGAAATTGAAAGGGAAGCAAGTCTCCCTAACTCATTCAAGTATAACTCTGATATTAAAACCAGAGAAAGATCCAACTAAAAAGGACAACTACAGGTCAGTGAACCTAATGAATAAAGATGCAAAAATTCTCAATAAAATACTGGCAAAAACAGATTGCAGCAAGTCATCTAGAAGATAATACACCATGATCAAGGTAGATTTATCCTATGAATGAAGGGACGGTTCAACCTGTGCAAGTCAATAAATGTAATACACCACATTAACAGAGTCAAAGACAAAACCACATGAGCATCTTAATAGATGTAGAAAAAGTTTTTGATAAAGTCCAACACTCATTCATGATAAAAACTCTACAGAAAATTGAAATAAACAGCCTCTACCTCAATATGATAAAAAGCCATGTATGACAAACTAACAGCCAACATCATACTAAATGGACAAAATCTAAAAACTTTCACTCAAATCAGGAACAAGACAAAGATGTTTAATCCTATTCAATATAGTTCTGGAAATGTTAGCCAGAGCAATTCTACAGGAGAGAGAAATACAAAAAATAAAAACTGGAAAAGAAGAAGTTAAATTATCAGGATTTGCAGATAACATATTCTACATAGAAGACTCAAAAAACTACCAAAAGACTATTAGAGCTAATAAGCAAATTCAGCAGCATAGCTGGATACAAAGTCAACACTCAAAAATCAATAGTATTCTTGTACACAACAAACTCACTGAAAGAGAAATTATGGAAATAACACTTTTCACAGTAGCATCCAAAAAACTAAAATAGAAATCAATCTAACAAAGAATATAAAATATCTATATAGTGAAAACTACAGTACTCTAAAGAGATTGAAGAGGATATTTTAAAATGGAGATATCCTTTGTTCAGGGATTAGAAGAGCCAACACTGTGAAAATGACCATACTCTCAAAACTGTTACACAGATTTAATGCAATCTTGATCACAATACCATTAGCATACCTCACAGATCTAAAAGAAAGCATTCCTAAAATTCAGAGTCTACTATATGTTATTGTGTCTCCCATAGCCAGGATTCATGGGTCCAGGAATCAAGAGGTGGAAGTAGGAATGGTACCACTAACCATTACCCCAGAGATCCACTAGGAAAATTTTTGCTTCCTGTCTCCAATGAACTTATGTTCTGCTGGCTTAGAGGCTTTGGTTCCTGAGGGGCAAAGGCTCATATCAGGAAGCACAACAATGATACCAATAATACTGACCCCTGGAATCTAAGACTTTCTCCTGGGCATTTCCTGATGCCTCTAAGGAAACAAGCTAAAAAGGGAGTCACAGTGTTGTCAGGGGTGACTGACCTAGACTGTCAAGGAGAAATTGGACTACTACTTCACAATGGAGGAAAGGAAGAATATACGTGGCAAGTAGGAGATCCCTTAGGGTGCCTCTTAGTACTACCATGCCCTTATATTAAAGTCAATGGGAAATTACAACCTAATATAGGCAAAATGACAAATGGCCCAGAGCCATTAAGAATGAAGATATGAATCTTTCCACCAGGGAAAGAACCAAGACCTGATGAGGTGCTCAATGAAGGTCAAGAGAATACAGAATGGATAGTGGAAGAAGGTAATTCTAAATACCAGCCAAAACCCCATGATCATCTACAAAAAAGTAGATTGCAAGTGTAGTATATTTCCCCAAATATGGTTCTAACGCAATATAATATTGATAGGCTTAACACTGATGCTTATCAATTGTTAAGCTAGGTTATGTTCAAACTGTGAAATGGTTAAGAATTAACATGAGCCAAAGAAAACTTGCCTTCTATTCTGGTGAGAGAATTAGTATGCTTCCATTTATACAAAGGATAGTTATAACATGCATAATTATAAGCATATGTTTGTATATGGAGACTGATTTAAAGATGTGTCTGTTGACAAGTTGAGGAGGGGTGGATTGTTTATACATTGTGTCATCTTGAGAAGTCTAGAAGCTTAACTGAGTCAACAGCTCTACATCCTGGGGTGTTAGAGAATAAGGTTTTACCATTCTAGGATATTGTTTATTGTGTCAATTTGAGGTCAGAAGTTTAAGTGCTTCATCAGGGGACAAGAGTCCTTAGTTTGTAACATCCTCAGCCTGTGCAAGAAGCCTGCATACACCCTGCATACAATAAAAGGCAGACGAGGAAGGACTGAGGGTTCTGCAGAGGAGCTCCAGTCTTTGTCTTCAATTGGACATTATCTCTTGGCTTCCAGCACAGACACTTCAGCTTCTGCCTGGTTCTCTTCAGCCTTCCAAGATATTCTTCAGCATACTGTCACTGACCCAACAGCCTCCTGATACAGACTTGCACAGGACACTGCAGAAAGCTTCAGCCCTTGGGTTGGACCCTCAGCCTCCACTGCACAGATATCCTCTGCATATTTCCTCATCCAACTCTGTGGCTGACCACTGTAAATTGATCTTGTAATTTCCTATACATTGTATATATTGTATTATATTTGTTTCTCTAGTAAACCCTGACTGATACAGCAATCTTGAGCAACACAGGTAAGGCAGAAGGTATCACAATCCTTAACTTGAAATTATACTACAAAGCTGCTGTGATAAAATCAGCATGGCATTGGCAAAAAAAAGAAACCCAAGGTTCAATGGAACAGATTAGAAGATGCAGACACAACTGCAAAGATACCCAGTCACCTTATCTTTGACAAAGGGGCCAAACATACTCATGGAAGAAAGACACCCTCTTTAATAAATGGTGCTGGAAAAATAGGCTTTCCATATGCCAAAGACTAAAACTAGACCCATGTTATTACTATGCACTAAAGTCAAAATGGATGAAAGATCTACATACTAAAACAGAAACGCTACAACTAGTGCAAGACAATGTAGGTAGAAATCTTGAAGACTCAGGGGTAGGCAAAGAGTTCATGAACAAAAAGCAAACTACGTGGGAAGTACTTCAAAGAATCAACAACTGGGATTTCATCTTATTAAAATTTTTTGCACATTAAAATAAATTATCAACAGAATGAAAAGAAAACCCATGGAATAGGAAAAAAATTTAACCAACTGTCCTGCAGACAAAGGACTTATATCTAGAACATGTAAAGAACTGAAAAGAATCAGGCCCGCCAAATTCAAAGACCCCCTCCAAAAATGGCCATCTGAAATGAACATACATCTCAGGTGAAGAAATACAAATGGCACAGACAAAGCATGTTTTCCTGTGAGCTAGGCTCTGCCATGGGGATCAGGAGGAGACTCAGCAAGACGACTAAGCATGCCTTCTCATGAGCCAGGCTCCACCATAGGATCGAGATGCCAACAGGAAGACAAAGCATGCCTTCCCAAGAAACCAGAAGAGCACCCCTCTAAACCCTCATTGCTCAGTAATCAACTGGCTGACTCAGGAGACTAAGGGTGAGATAACAGCAACCGAGGTGAAAGAAAAGCTAGATGCTTGTTGTTTGACTTTGCAGGCCTGGTGTTGGTGGTCAGGGGTTTATGTGGAGGATGGCAGTGTACACTGTGGCAATGGTGGGGGATTTCATTGTCTTGTTTTTGAAATCAATGTTTTGTTCCATTTTACTGTTTTGCTTTATTCCTGTATCTGGTAACCTGAGCAGCTATATGTTGCTCAATATGACAGTATGACAACCACTATTAATTTCCTATCATCATGTTTTGAAAACCTATATAGTTATTGTTTTATGTTATTATTGTTTTGCTTTTGTTGTTGTTTTTTAGGTTTGTCTGCATCTTGATTTTTCTATTTTTTCTTTTTTTTCCTTAAAATAAAAAAATGTGTTACAAGGATTGTAAACTGGGAAGAAACTGTTCAAAAGAAAAGACAAAATGTGATGGGGAAAGGAAGAATAGATAAAAGGAAAAAAATACATGTATATACAAGATAGATAAGGTACTTACACAGCTAACTTTTTTGTTCCTTGAGTGTTTTGTGTTAATATTGTTTTTATCTTGCCTATGTCCTGTACCCTGAATAACTACAAGACACCAATAAACAATGTATCAAGTATTTTAACTGTCCTACTATCATGTTTTGAAACTCGTTTTCATTCCATGTTTTTCTCTTTAAAATAAAATTTAAAAAAATACAAATAGCAAATACCTGAAGAAATGTTCAGTATCACTGGTCATTCGAAAAATGTATATTAAAACAACACTGACACGCAATGTCACTCCAGAAAGAATGGCTTTCATCAAGAAATTAGTAACAGATGCTGGCAGTGCTGTGGGGAAAAAGGAACCCTTTTCTACTGCAGGTGGGAATGCAGACTGGTACAACCACTGTGGAAATCGGTGTGGAGATTATTCAAAAAACTAGGATTGGAGGGCCCATTCAATCTCAGAAGAGTTGAAAACACCATGCCACAGCAATATATGTGCACCCATATTTATAGCAGCACAATTTGTAATAGCTAAATCTTGGAAACAACTCAAATGCCTATCAACTGTGGAATGCCTAAAAAGCACGTAGAATTTTTATACAGTGTAGTATTACTCAGCAATAAAGGATAAACTTCAATAAAGGATAAACAGCAATAAAGGATGCAACTTCAGACCATTTTCATAAGTGAAATAACTCAGATTCATATGTGTAAATATCTTATTGTCTCCTCAGTGTGAAAAAAAAAACTGAAAGAGTAAATAAGATCTAAAATGTAAAACAGATATTGTGAAAATGAAAAAGAAAGTGCTCAAAAGGAATGAACAACTGAGACAGGGAAAAGGAGAAAAGAAAAAAGGGAAAAGATTATATGCATATATGTTTATATTATATGCATGTATGTACAAATATATAAGATGGGTAATTATACTACTAATCTCTGTTAGCTCATCAAAAAGAACAGTTTGTGCTTTCATTTTTTGATCAATTTTTTCATGCCTAAATCTTGTAATATGAACTGGTTTTAAAATAACAGCATGCAATATATTAACTGTTAATTTCCTATTTTGTTTTGAAATTCTGTATCATTTTTATCCTTTTTGTTTAAAAAAAATGCTAAAGCTAGAAATTCCATTTTACCCACTTATTCCCCTTCCAAGAATCTTTCCCACAGGTACAGATATATTATAGCAATATATGCATACCAGTGTTTGTGTCAGAGTAATTCATCATCGCTAATTGCTGGAAGAAGTAGGTATGTCCATCAACATATGAATGAATAATGAAAATGTGGTACCTATCCATAATGGAATATGACTGGTATTCAGCTATAAAGAATAAATCAGAGGCATTTGTAGGGAAATGGATACACCCGGATAATATAATGTTCAGTCAAATAAATGAGGCACACAAGCTTAAATACCATATGGTATTTCACTTGATAAGACAAAGTAAAAATAAAGAGCAAAACAAATGACTGACAGAAGAAAAGAGAGATCTTTTGAAAATGGGAAAAAGTCCAAGAGACAAAGGGGAAAGTGAGGGATAGAGGAAGTAAAAAGATTTAAGATGCATCATATACATTTACCAAGTACTCCCAATGAATGCAAACACTGTGTTGTAAACATGAACTAAAAACAACAATAATAATGAAAATGGGGAAATTAGATCTAGAGACAAAGGGAAAGAGGTGTGTGAGAAGGGAAAGGGAATAGATAATAATAAATACATGTTACATACATGTACCTACTCCCTGAAATGAATATAAATTTTGTGTACTGTAAACAAAATAAAACTAATGACAATAAAATAAAAGAACCTGCCTATTGGTAGACTAATCAATAATTCTTAGTTTCTAGGAGGATCTCGCATCTCCCATGTTTTAAGAAAAGAAGATAGGAGGGAGGGAAGAAGAGGAGAAAAAAAGAGAAACATAAGTCAAACTTCCAGACAAAATTTCTTTTCAATCATAGAAGAAGTGAAAATTATCATCCAGTGGTTGCAAGGAGTTTTGCTAGGAAGTGACATAAAGGATTAAAGTTGTTACTGAGTGTGAAAAAAAGTATGAAACATTCTTAACATCATTCGTATAGTCAATGTCCGATAAAGATCAAGATTTCTTCTTCACAAGAAAACAAATATTCTATCTTTTGGATTATAAAGTCTTATTTATATGTGTTTGTAATTCAGAAAAATATTTGAAAATCAACTACTAACAGAAAACCAGTAAGTTTACTTAAACAGAAATAATACTCAGCTTGCCAATCTTTAGACTGAGAAACTACAGCCTATGGGCCACATATGGTTGTCTGTCTGTCTGTCTTTGTATATAATGTGTTCAAAACATACGATAAATGTTTAAATTTCAAAAATTTATTATAGTAAAAAACACTGCCATTAATCTCCCTCAAAATACTTTCTTGGTTTGATTATACTTGTCCCACTGTTCTTGTGACTTCCTGAAATACTTCTAGAAGTCCTCTTTCATATTTTTATGAGTGAATGCTAATGCTACATAATACCCAACAAAAAAACACAGGCACATAAAAAATTACAGAATTTATCAGTTGCAGCACTATGAAAATTCTGATTGTTCCCCAAAGTCAAAATGACCATAAAAGATAAACATTCATCAAGATAGCCATGACAGTGCAACTAAAGACAATCATGAAAGGAGACTTCCAGAACTTCTTTAGAAAGTGACCAGAACAATGGGATAAATGGGTTGAAATTGTGGGGGAGATTTCTGAGGTGGATTAATGGCAATGTGTCTTTTACTGTAATAAAGTTTTTGAAAAATATTTAAACATTAACTATATTTTTTTAATCATACCATGTAGATGAAGGGTTTTGATTTTCTGTTTTATATTAATAGTGACTGAAGCCAGGGCGGCTGCACTGAATTATAGCCCTATTCTGTATTTTTTATTTTAGTTTCCTTAAACTGGCCAGGCTGTGCTCAAACTTCAAGTCTTCTTGCCTCAGTCTCCCAGAGGACCGGGATTAGAGGGGTACATTACCATACTCAGATTCTTTGTATGTGTCTTTACTGGAACACAGTTATGGTTATTAGTACAGTACTGTCCATGGCTACATTCAAGCTAGAATCACAGAATTGAGTGGCTGTAACAGACACCAGACCACAGAGCCTGAGCAATCACTCTCTGATCCTCAGATGACCCTTGCTGTGTGTCTCAAGCTCCTAACTATGATATAAACACTACCACAAAGCCTGATGTCTCATGTGAAAAATGAGTTCTTATGCTTTCACAGTCTGCCTTGATACTCTGGGTAGACTGACCCTGTGGACACAAGCATTACAACTTTCTCCATCTTCAAGTACCACCTTTGCCACTGTCTATACACTCAGTAACCATCTGATACAAGACACTTTCCTTTTACAATATAAGGAGCCTCTTAACTTTCATACTTACAGATGTTCTTCAAGCTTCTTTTTTAGAAGAACTGACTGAAAATGGAAAATAAAAATTAGTTTATTAACTTCTTAAACACACAATTTTTTAAAAATTAAGAATACAGAAATAACTAACTTTGAATCAGCTTTCCTTAATTTCTTTGGTCAAAGATGTCAAAACAAAGTAACTATGTCCATTCCCTTTCATAAAGGCAGAGAGTAGCCAGCCCATGATTGGTAGCCAATTAATATAAAATGCCCAGAAACTAGAGATTTCAGATTGCCCACCTACAGTAGAGAAAACAAACTAAAAAGCAACAGTTCCAGACAATTTATGTAATGGAAAGGAAACTAGTAAGGATATTCAATATTATGCTCAGATTTTAATGCTGCATAATGCAGGTAATTGTTTTTGTTCTGTTTTTTGAGACACGGTCTCACTATGTGTTTCAGCCTTGAACTTGTGGTGATGTTCCTGTTTCAGACTCCTGAGCTGGGATTATAGACACACTGGGATGGACAATGAAGTTCTAACTAGATGTTCTTTAAAAAGGGTCTCCTGAAAAGCAAGAGATCAAAACTAACCTAAAAGTAAAGATCAAATAACCTAAAAAGCATTCCAGATAGGACCACTAAGTTTCACAAACACTCCAAAGGGCATTTACTGATAGTGAATTTTATAAAACATTTCATTTTGAGGTAATTATGTAATTCAGTTAAACACAGATTAATATAGGTTTATAAAACAAACTGTGCAACTGATCAATAGTATCAACAAAATGGAGAAAAAACCCTCATTAGTTCTTTAATTTTTAGCTACCTTATTTAATAATGATCTCTATAAATAATTTATTCATGTCTATTCTAACAAGTTTTGAAATAATTCAAATTAAGTTCTTTTCTCAGTGTACTTCTACTACAGTTTTATCAGTGGACCACAATGTCCTCTGTCACTAATTCCTACAAATATACAAGATAAAACCCTCTTAGCTTTTGATTATTACTTGTCCCCTCTTAGTAGAGAAGGTAAAATGTACATTCTTTTAAAGAAATGCCTAGGTTTAATTCTGTACTTAAGCTTTGATTAGACTGTAGCAAAATTACTCTAGAATAACATATAATTAAATAAGTGTTTAATATGGCAGGTATTGCACTAAAGCATGGCATATACTGCTGTCTTATGTAAACTTTACAATACTGTACTTCCAGCTTACAATTAAGGAAGGCAAGGCTAAAGAATACCTAAGAAACTTTCACCAAGCAGAACCAAATTTACAAGTCAGGTGGTGCCAGATCCCAAAGCCCACACACAACCTTTATCCTCCAGTCCTATGGTGCAGTACCTCCCTATTATTACTAATATGTTTGGCAGGAGAAAGCCAGATGTGCTAAAAACCAGTTAGAATAATAAGTAGAGCTGGAGTAAAATGGGAACGGGGTGATGAAGATGTCTGTAGAGAATGACTTTTCAAAACTTTGATATCCTTTAAATATCTTAATGGTAAAGGGCATAAACCTATAAGGTAAATTATATTATAGTCATTTTGCATACAATTGCCTTAAGATTTCAATATCATCATCTATGATGTCAGATACTGTAATCTATAAGCTGTTCAATATATAGAAATAAAGAGGAAGCCATACTTACAATAGCCTTGAGCAGAAACCATGCCAAGAGACAGAGAGGACATATTAGTATGAAGCAAATACAGCAGCCAATAGAAGGAACGATTTAGTAATTCATAAACTAGGAAGTAAAAGACACGCCTTTTTTTTTTTTTCAGAAATGAACATTTTTCTTTCTTCTATGGTCTCATCCTGTCTTGTTTTCTGGAGTTTTATATACTGTGGCTAGCTCAAAGTATCCATATGACTGGATATAACAATGTTTTTCTGCTTCCATGCTAAAAACAAATGACATAAAAATAATAAAAATGTGTAAACCATCTGACTCTGTCTTAAAGTCGCATGAAAGGACTACATTTTTTTTGTTGTTGCTTTTAATTTTTGAGACAGAGTTTTACTATGCGGTTCAAGCTGGCCTTGAACTCACTATGTAACCCAGGCTGGCCTTGAACTTGTGGCAATCCTCCTGCTTCAGCCTCCTGAATGCTAGGATTACAGGTGTGTGCCACAATGACCAACCGGACTGAGTTTTTGATAAAAGGCAGAAATTATGTTGCTAGTCTTTGGTGAATACAAGACAGAAATTATATTGCTATTCTATATCCTGAGATGCAACACTGTGGGTTAGTGAATAGAAAAGAAGAAAACATCCAAAGAATGTCAGTGGTGTGGAGGTGGTGGTAGTGAATCACATACCCTATACTGCACTATTTATTTCTCTTAAGCCATATACAGAGAGAGCTTCAAAGTAGAAAATTTTTCATCTGCATCCTGTCTACATATAAAGTGGAACTCAGAAGATGTCTGTGCTTAATTCACAGGAAGACATCACTTACATCTCAGCAGTCAATAAATTGATCAATTTATGCAAACAGTATTTGATAGGGCTGATGCTTTATTTCTGAAAGATTTGTTCAAATGACCCACAGAATATTTAATTAAATTTTCTATCTAACCAGGCACTTGCTTGCTCTATCTCTCTCTTTTTCTATCCATCCCCAGGTCACTTGCACTGAGCTATATCCCCTAGCCCATGTTTTTTTCATTCTCAGACAGTCTTAGTAAGCTACTAAATTGACCAGGTCAGGCTCAAATTTGTGATCTTCCTGCCTCAGCCCTGGAGAGTGCTGGGATTATAGGCATACACCCCCATGCCAGACTATTATTTAAAAAAACAAAAACAAAAACCAAAAAAAAAAAAAAACTTCTAGGGCTTGGGGAATAGCTCAATGACACTGAGTTTTTACTTAACATGTGCTTGCATCTGAATCCCAGCACTACAAAAAACAAAAGAACAAATAATAAGCTCCTTTATGTTGTAAAACAAGAGACCCAAACACAATGCAATCACTATAACACTAAAGTACTCACAAGTCTCCTTAAAGTTTTAGAGATCAGAGTGAATTTTACTTAGTTTAAGGTGCCTAAAGATGTCAATGAATTTGTGGTGCATCTCTAAGGAATTCTTAATTAGACCTAACATTTTAGTATATTCAGGGTCAGTTTGTTTTGCTTCTTTGCGATTTAGTGTTTTGGATAAAACATACTTTTAAAAGGATGACACTGAGCTGGGGAAATGGTTTAGTAGAAAAGTGCTTGGTTTAATGTTCAGAACGAGAAAACAACAGAACCCAAAATAAACGGTAAAAAGCCACCATAAGCCAGTTATTTTTAATAAGAGCATAAGGAAGTTTAAATGTTGGAACGCTAGAAAAGTAGGAACCAATTTGGCAATATAAAAGACCATCAACACATTTATTAAGGGATAAAATCACTATCAGCAAGGCCCACTGCCAATATAAACTAGATGCTTGTATGGAGCAAATGAAAATTTGGTTCCATATAAACTTTTTACATTTAGTATTCAAATTTTAAGTAACCAATTCCCCCTCTTATATTAATAATGCTGGGTGGACAAACAATTTTGAAGCTGATCCCCAAAATGACTCTACCAATGACACAGTCAAGTAGGTTTATTTTCAAAGGCAAGAGATCATAAACTTATCACGCCACAATAAAAAACAAAAGAGCTGACTTAAAGCAAAGATTGGTCAATAAAACTTAGTTTCTCCCCCTCTTCATACTAAAATAGTTTTAAATCATAGTTGTATATTGTACACTGCACATTATATGTGTCAAGGATTTGCCAACAACAACTTATACTGTTGCCAAGCACTGATAACTACTGGGTGCCCACTCACCACTGTGATGGGTGGCAGTGTGTTTAACTGAGTACGTGTCATATCCCTCTGGGAGTTTGCCAACCACACAGGCTGAGCTATGACAAGAGATATGCAAGATGCAGAACACTTAAGGGACAGAAAAGCTGGGTGTGGAGGCATATCCCTCTAATCCCAACTATCCAGGAGGCAGAGGCAGGAAGATTCCAAGTTCCAGGACAGTTTGGGCAACTCAGTGAACCATTATTTCAAATCAAAAATAAAGAAAGAGCTGGGGATAGCTCAGTGACAGTGCCTGCCTAGCACATACAAGGTCCTGGAATTTTAGGGACAGCACTGTTTTCTTTGCCTTTTCTCCCTTTTTCTTTAGTGGTACTGGAGATTGAACCCAGGGCCTTTGCACCGAGCTACATGCCCAGTCTGTTAAATATTTTTTAAAATTTTGACACAGGGCTACTCTCAGTCACTCAGATTAGGCTCAAAGTTGCAATCTTCCTGTTTCAGGTTTCCGCAGTGCTACAAAAACATACCTGGCTAGGATTATTTTCTTAAATATTAAGTTTATATTACAAAAAAAAATCTCTACTTGAACAAGCTTCTTTTGCTTTTGATCAGAGGGTGGAAAGCCTACACTTCACCTCTGATACCAAGGCAAGCCCATTTAAAGCACAGAGCTTCAAATTAACTTTTTCCTAATTAGTAAAAATAGATTTCTATTCCTAGCAGAATGAATCTGAAAGATAATAAAATACTATCTGATCTTTTTTGTAAGGAATGTTAGAAGAAAAACACTATTTCTTTTCTGCAATTAGTATAATGCTCCATTATTTTGATAGAGCACATTAAATAAAAAAAAAATGTTACAGCTTTTCTCAAAACTGTGAAACTTTTGGGCCATGGCAGGTACATATTAAAACTTACATCTTCTGCTTTTGAGCCTTGATCCTGTAAAGATTTCTGTAGTTCTTCAACTTGTGACTGTACTTCCAAAAGTCTTTGATTCACAAGCCTAGAAATCAAATGTATATTAATTTTCCAAGTACAGGCTTACTTATGCCTTTTTTCCTTTGGTTGTCACGTTGGTTACACAGCAAATATCATTAACAGACTAAAGTTCATATTATAGTAATAGTATATTGTAGCAGTAGCATAGTAGGAGTTTCACACTGTAAGTAAGCTTACTTTTCATATTATTTTTGTATTGTTTGATTTTCTTCTCTCACCATACACCTATTTATATTAAGTTGAATCAAACACACACACACACATACACACACACACAAAACCCAGTACCAAAACATGAATATAGGTAAGCAAAAAAGAACAGCATACTGGAAGGGCTTATTAAGTTTACTACAATTTATGGTGCCCCGGAAATCACTGCAGTGAGGCAACTTGCCTCAGATACATGGCTGGTTTGTCACTGGAGCAGGGATCTCAGTGTCAGCTGTCATGAACGCTCAAGGTCTGTTCTGCACCTGAGGATGTTGCAGTCTGATGAGGACAGGGCTCCAGCTGGTAGAATGGGCCATAGTTTCTGCTGCTATTGCTTCCTCTGAGCTCTGTGGAGTTCATTTATAGGGTGGCCAGTGTGGAAGTCCTCACTGGGTATGACATCTTGGGCATGTGAACTGGCCTTTCTCAGCCTGTTCCTCATCTAGAAAGTTTGATGTGAGCTAACTGTGTTGGTGTTTCCTGAGGAGCCTGGAATTTTGAATGAGGATTTCTAAAATAGTCTTTTTTTTAAAAGCATTTTTTTGGAAACCAATGTGTCATTTATTTATCTGAAAATCACTTTGATATGTTTATGCAAACTATGTCTGGCATTGTGCACTAGTGTCTAGTCGAAAGGAAGAAGGTCAGGAAGAGAGCACAATGACATTAATACTTCAGGACAGTGCACAAAACAAATGACTACAGGGTAAAGGAATCGGTGCAGAAGTTAAGACAGGCTTGGCCTGAAATGAGACTAAAACAATAAATAAAATACTTACGTGGTGAAGGGTAGAAAAAAGATTCAAGAGAGTTCAGTGTGTCCAAAAATGCATAGCAAAATGAGAGTGTACAGTGTTCAGTAATGGTATGCCTAAAGAGTAAGTTCTGAGGAGAAGGTGGGAAGTGGAGGAGAAAAGCTCCACCTGTATTTTGTGTGAAATGCCAGGTATGTGGAATTTATTTTATAATCAATAATCCTTTACATAGGCTGAAACTCGAATAAATTGAACAAACTTTAATGATTATTACTTAAAGCTTCATAATTTCTCTGGCTCATTATGATGCATGCCTCAGTAACACAGTTTGGTTCTCTAGTCTTATGTAACAGCAAAGAATTCTAAGAAAGAGAAAACATGATGAGAAAGTATTTTAGAAAGATTTTATTGATTTTTAGAGTGGGAGATGTGCGAGATGTCATAAAAGAGGAAAAAGAGCAGACATAAATATTGGGAGGAGACTGCCATAATTGTTATTACTGAATATATTTGAAATATAAGAGGACTTATGAAGAAAATTTTTTAAGAAAAGGCAAAAGAAAATAAGAAATCAAAAATAATACCATGGTTTTGGGTATTTACTTTGCAAGAATAAACAGCTAAGAAAGTGAATATAAAGTATCTGATTTTGTATTTGCTGAAGATGAAGTGCTTAAAAGTCTATCAAATTATGAAATGTCTGGAAGTGAAGCAGAGAGAAATGTGTGAGTTGAGTATACACATTAGAGAACTATTTAGGGTTAAATGAAGTCATGAACATAAATGTACTGTCTAAGAAAAATGTGGAATAGAGTTGAAATGAGGAACAAAGACAGCTCATGGCAGACCCTTAAGGTAACAGAAATCTCACTGTGAAGAAAAATCAGAGAATTAGAGACAGTAAGTGGGATGTTTAAAAAAAAACATAGTCTTGAACTGTCCCACTGGATTGGCCACTTAAGAGATGAAGGACCATTTTATTAAGAGATGTGCTGGTGGGATGATAGTAGTAAAAGCCATACAATCTCAAGGATAAAAAGCGCAGAGTATCAGAATCCAAACGGCCAGAAATTTCATTAAAATTTTAACTCAATTAGTTTTAATAAATTATTTGAAAACCCACATCAGTATGGGAACACAGACTGACAAATACTTTCTTGTGACACAGTAATTTTGTTCAAGCAATTTGGAAATATGTCAAATTGGAAATATGTCAAGCTCGAAAACTATTAACTATACATTTTTACTACTTTGAGATTATTTTATGAACACTGTAAGTCTACTATACAGAAGCCACTGTAAATATCAAACAGTCTAGATATCCCTAGGGAATCTGAAAGCTGTAGTACAAATGTCTACCAGTAGGTATCTGCCAAAGTGTGAGCATGTGGGCAAAGCAAATATGCACAAATAGCTATTACACTCTGTGAGGTAAGACAAGATCCTATGTCCTCTTAGACAGCTTCCTGGGCAATTGTGAGGCTTCACTTCTAATGTTTCGTTGCTCTCTTCATGTTTTGTGAACAGTTGATATTACAGAAGTTAAAGCATGCTAGCTCAATGGGAAGTCTAATCATAAAAAGATCTGGTCTACTACAAACTGCCCTCTCACAGATATATGGATGATAAATGAATTGTATTTGAGGTTAAAAGACTCATGAGACCAAAACTTAGGGTTTCTGGTACTGAGTTCAGTGTCATAATCTATTAAGAAACTAACAAGACAAGGTAAGTACTCATAAAACCCAGGAAGAAGGAACATAGGATAATTCACAGAAGAGAAAAAGCATCCTATGAGATGAAATCAGAAAAAACAATGGATGTTTTGCAAATATGGTAGATGATAAACTGGCAAGACAGAGAGTATGGATTAGATATAGAGGCTTTGGAGTCAGGCAGTCTGAATCTCCTCATCTGTAGAACTTTTGTAAACATAAGTGAGATGAGATATTTAAAACATAGCACAATGTCTGGAATGAAAAGATGCTTAATAAATATTAACTGTTACAGATCACTGGTGGTCATAATCTGAAGGTCATTTGTCATCAATGCTGTAATTAAGAAACAAACACAACACTAAGTTGTAAACAGCTATAAGTAACATAGGATCTTAGGTCATTACTCATCTACACACATGGGCATAGTGTAATAAGCAGCTCTCTTGTTTATGAGGAAAGAGTCATGATTGAATAACCCACAAGAAAGCATGCGAAGCACTATGAAAGAAACTATGGGTGTTTTTCACTGACAAAAATATTAGAGTAAGAAGGTGTTCTTAACATGATGGTTCAGGATTAATGAAGCAGACACAAGACCTTTTCACTACAAGTATAGTGTGATCACCAGGCGTTCTCTCCCATCTTCCTCTTTCTCCATTTCTACTTCTTCTAAATAATAAATATGCTTATTCTCTATGCTCCTAAGAGTTTATGTAAAAATATTTTCCTGCTATGCTTAGTAGTGCTTTCATAATATTCTAGTATTTACACAAGTTTACACCGGTTTCTTAATTTTCTTGACCAGCTTTAAAATTTAAAGCTATAGAAACAAGGGTAGGATATGAAAAACCTTGTAATTTTGACTCCTACCATTGACTCCAAAGCCTCTATATTCTGGGAAATGCCAGTCAGGAAGAAAAAACACTGTTGTAAAAAGAAAAACAAATCCAACAGTATAGAGGCAACTATGAAACTATTAATAAAAATGTCAGATTCTACAAAAAGATGTGTGTGTCACAACAGTAAGAAAAATTTCCAAAAAAGAGCCAAAAGAGTCTTAGAGCAAAAGAGAAAAGTAATTTTTGTCTGAAGAAGCTATATATTTCAAAGTAACTGACTTGTAGCAGGCTATTAAGCTAACACAAAAATCAGTGACATTCCTATACAACAATAATGAACTACTGAGAAAGAAATTAGGGAAAAAATTCTATCCATGATAGAGTAAAAAAAAAAAAAGACTCCAAAGGAAAAACCTGGAGAGAACATTAGAAAATAGAAAAAAATATCCTCTCTTTCTGAACAGGTAGAATCAGTATTATAAAAATGGACAAATTACCAAAAGCAATCTACAGATTCAATGCAGTCCATATTTTAAAAAAAAATTTTTTTACAAAACAAGGAAAATAAATACTTAAGTTTATATGGAACTGCAAGAGACTCACAATAACCAAAGCAATCCTGAGTAAAAAGAGCAAAGCAGGAGGCATCACAATACTGGATTTCAAATTACACTACACAGCTATAGTAATAAAAACAGGATGGTAGTAGTACAAATACAGACATGTAGACCAACAGAATATGAGACACAGAATATGAGACACTGATAACATCTGATGTTTGACAAAGGGGCCAAAAACATGTAGAAAAAATAATTTCATTTTAAGAAAGTGTGTGGGGATAGCTGATTCACATGCAAAACATTGAAACTAGATCCTTATCTTCAATCCACTACTAAAATCAAATCAAAATACATTGAAGACTTAAGGCATAAAAACAGAAGTGGCTAAACAAATGGAAGATAACATGAGGAAACACTTGAAGCCATAGGTACAGGCAAGGACTTCCTGATCAGTACAAGAAATATCATTAGCCAACTAATGGGATTACATTAAATTAAAACAACCAAGAAGAGAGTGAAGAGATAACCAACAGAATGGGAAAAAACTTACTGTTGGGCACTCTTCTCACAAAAGTTTTATTTCTGAATAAAAACTTATATAGAGAGAACTCTAACACATTAACTCACCCTCATGACTCAATCAAAAAATAGGCAAATGAAATGAATAAGCAAGTACAAATGGCCAATAAGTACATGAAAAAATGTCTATCATCTTCAGCAATTAGAGAAATGCTAATCAATACAACTCTGAGAGTCTATCACATGCCAGTCAGAATGACTGTATCAAGAACATAAAAAACAAATGTTCTTGAGGACATGAGGAAAAAGGAACCCTTCTACATTTTAGTGGGAAGGTAAACTAGTATAACCACTATAGAAATGGAGCTTCCTAAAAAAACTAAAAATAGAAATTCCACTTGACTCAGCTATGTCTCCCCTTGGTATATTCTTGAAAAAGTTTAAGACATCATACTGCAGTGACACACATACCCACATTTACAAAAATAATTAAAAATAGACAGGTTGTGGAAATAGTCTAGATGCCCATCAAAAGAAGAATGAAGTGATAAAAAATTCAATGAAATACTACTCTGCCATAAAAAAGAACAAATCATGTCATTTTCAGGATAACGGATGGAATCTGAGATTATAATGTTAAGTGTATTAAGTCAGACACAGAAAGCTAAGTATCTCACGGTTTTTCTTATATGACAAAATTTATATGACAAAGGAAGAAAATAAAGTAGACATGGTAGGAAACGAAAAGGCAGACTTATTCAGAACAGGGAAGGAAGATGATTAAAAGGAGGCAATAATAAAGGAATTGAAAATGATAGAAAAGTACATTACATGTATGGACCAATTTGTCAATATGAATATAACTGTTGTGACTGCAAACATATACTAACGATAAAGAACAAAAAGTATCTGATTTTAATGATATGACACAATGCACCAAAAATTTATAAGCAAAAATTTTGTTGTTAAATTCAAATTCTAAGTTCTCAAAATAATTGAATTGCTCTTAAGAAAAACCATTTCTTTTAGAGTTAACGTAAGTGACAAATTAGGGAGAAAAAGTACTTTTGTCAATTCAACCACACAGCCATAAGGCTGAATCAGCCATGGGGCTGTAAAAATACAGTGAACTGCATGAAATTGATCATACAATATGAATTGCAATTGCTGTAAAAGGTTGAATTCATGATCTGATTTTTTAAATCTACTTTTAATTAATGACTAGAAAGTGTAAATGGCGGTATTCTAGCATCACTTTACTTGAAGAAAAAATCAAGAGGATAACACTGGTATTAACAGGCACAATACTTTTTGGTATTGCAAAACATCTGTGCAAAGGCAGAAATGTAGATTAAAGTACCTTTAAAAGGAAACACAATAGGAGAACATTCCTAAATACGAAACCTTTCTTTAAGGGAATCAAAGTCTGGCAAATACGGCAGTCTGGCTAGATGCCACCACCTGCACACACCCTACCTGTTCTCTGTCTCCAACTCATTCTTGCGTAGATTTGCATCATCTAGGAGGCTCTGCAATAAGGCAATTTTTTCATTGTCGGAACCTTCCTGGTTAATTTTTAACATCTTATTCTCATGCTGAAGGCGAATAAGTTTCTCCCTGAATAAGCAAAATGAAAACATTATCTGGGATATTAATATAGCTATTAAAGTCCAGTCATAACAGTTAAATAAGAAGGTATCAACAATGAATTTTCCTCCTTTATAAACTGCTAAGACATTACATTTTAGTTATTAAATTCTTTTTCAAAATGGATAAGCTGCAGACAATGTTGACTATATGTCATGACTTACAATGAAGGAAATTTCAATCCTATTTCCTTCTTGATTTAAATATTGAAACTACGTCTTTTCTTTAACTCTTATAAGAAAACAAGATTTCTAAGATTATGTTCTTCCATTTACCAATTATTTGGTGGCAAGATGTATTCAGTGAGAACTACCTCTAGGCTATTCAGGAGCCAAGCATGATGATGCACACATGTTGCCCCAGAACTTGGAAGACTAAAGCATAACTGTCCTGAATTTGAAGCTAGCCTGGGGTATACAGAGAGTTCAAGGCTGGTCTCAAGACCTTGTCTCAAAAAACCAAAAAACAAGATTAAAAAAAAAAAAAAAAAAGAAAGACAAAAGAGATTCAGAATATCCATTCTTAATAAGTTAAATTCTATCCTTATAACATAATCCAATTGTTAAGAGTCAGGTTATTGAATTGTGTTGTTTCAGATTCTTTGTGTTACATCAAAATCCTACATAGAGGGATGCTAAAAGCAAGCAACTACAGAACTCAGCATCACACTGA
The DNA here is from genome assembly GCA_004027455.1 of Hydrochoerus hydrochaeris. Lineage (NCBI taxonomy): Eukaryota > Metazoa > Chordata > Mammalia > Rodentia > Hydrochaeridae > Hydrochoerus > Hydrochoerus hydrochaeris. The sequence continues at coordinate 22,381 of PVLA01010054.1, forward strand.
CTACAGAGAGGTATCAGTGCATAAGAATACATTTGTTGAAGATATAATTCATTCTTTTCTTTACAAAGGATCATCATTAGATAGCTCCATGAAGACAGAAATACTAGATATCATACTATGAAAAACCATGCTTCTCATGAGGGTTAAAAAAAAAGCATAAATTTAAAAAAGTTAGTTCTTATTTTGTAAGCTCCACTTTTCCCCTTTTTGAGACAGTGTCTTGCTATATTCCAGGTGGGCTTTTAGCTAAATGTGGACCCAACGCTATTATCTTTCAACCTGGGGCAGAACTCCTGCCTCAGCCTCTAAAGTGCTGGGATTATAGGTGTGTGTTGCTACATCCAGCTTAAATATTATAACTCTTACAAAGCATTTTTACTTTTGCTATTGAAAAGACAAGTCAGATCTGTGATTCAATTCAAGAAATTACACAAAACATGAGATATTTTCTAAGTGAACAATACTGACTTAATATCTTTCCAATTACAAAGTAAATAAACTTATCATAAAGGAAAAAGGATGAATGAATAATCATCCATCACTCTAAAGTGCAAAGTAACTACTGCTGAAATAGAGCCTTCTAGTGCTATGCATATACATGTATGTGGCATCATCTTTTTTCTGTGGTACTGGAGACAGCCCAGGGTCTTCACACTGATCTACATCCCCAATCTTTTTTAAAATTTTGAGACACGATCTCCCTAAGTCACCAAGACTCCCATGCTGGATTTGAACTTGCGATCTTCCTGTCTTAGCCTCCCAAGTGCTGGGATTACAGACATCGCCACCACATCTGGCTGTGAGCATCTATCAAAACAATGGGCTCACACATTCATGCTACACTGGTATCTGCTATTTACACTTAAAGTTCCGGGATTTTTTAATATTGTTAACTGAACTTGGAAGACCAGCTCCCCAGGGCAGCAGTGTTCCTAGTATGGAAGCAACTGGCTCTGGAGGGCTCTGTTAGTGCCAGTGGCTGCCTGTTTATCCATTCACAGCCAGCTGCGTAGCTGTCAGGAAGTAGCCCTGGCTGGAAGAAGCAGGTCAGAGAAGTGTGTGCTGAACGATGTGTTGTCCCTGGTTCCTACCTTTCTTTTTTGCTTCCCAGGTACTCTCAGCCATGAAGCTCTGCTTTGTCCCAGCAGAGGTCAACTGATCATGGAATATCTCACAACCATGCACAAAATAAACTTTTCTGCCTTTAAACTGTTTATCTCAAGTATTTTGTCACAGTAAATTTTAGCATGCTAAACTAACACACTCAATTACTGGGCATGTAGATGTACAATTCTGAGCTTTGTCAGGTCAATAATCAGCTTTTTAAATATATCTTTGGCTATTTCCTTAGCACTTATCCTCCCAAAGAGATTTTTTTTTTTTTTTGGATAAAAGGTAATTTTTAGACCACAGATGCATTCTGCTAATTGGCTTAAAAGTTGTACTACTTTAATTTTTACCCCTAGTTTGAGGATTTCAATTTTCTAACACACTTATTTTTAAAGACAGGGTCTCACTATGCAGTCCAGAATGGTCTTGAACTAACTATGGAGCTCAGGTTGACCTCGAACTCATGGTGATCCTGTTGCTTCAGTCTCCTGAGTGCTGGGATTACAGGTGTGCACGCACCACTATACTTGAGGCACGCCTGTAATCCCAGGCATGTTTTCTCAACACTGGTAATATTAATAAGTAACTAACATGGACCCCTGTTCATCATTGTTTGTCATTTTGTTTTTTTAACAGCTTTTCTGGAGGATATTTTAATTCGTATCTAGTCATACATGGAAAAGTCATACTTGTTGAATCTTAGGAAGAACTTGTTCTTAAGTTTAGAAAGCTAACTATATACCAATTAGCTTCCTTAAAAATTGGGTTTTGTTTTTTTTTAGGGGGAGACACAGGCATTTATTTATAAGTATTCATAAATAACAAATGTTCATTCAAATAATTTTATTGGTTCAATTATAAACTAGCATGTCAGATGTCAGAAAAGTAAAAGGTATACATGTTGTGTTCAGATGCAACATTGCCATTACACACCTTTTGATAATACTTCTTAAATGCCATCAAGTAGTTATCTTCACTTTGAGTGTTCAAAATGCTTATTTTCACTTTTGTAGTTTATAACACTCTTATACAATCTTTACTGGATTTAATACTCCCACGGTCAATGTGAAGAATCATGGTCAATGTTCATTTTTTAAAGGGGTAAATACATCCAGAAATGGTAAAAGCAATAGGATTAATCATCCTCTTTTGGGTATACTTGGTATTCTCCCCAACCTCATTTTGCATTCATGTACCAAAATAAACGACGTGTCAAAATAAATGGAATGCAAAAAATGCTGACTAAATGAAAAAGCTAAGGTATTACTAAGATAATGATCATTAGAGATGAGATAGAATCTCCTATTTACAGCAGCAGCGTATCTTTCTCAGACCATTCCAAATATTTAGCAGATAAATAAATCTTAGTAGTGGATTATTTTCCAGGTCATAGCTAAGCATAATCTTTGTCTCTGGGCTGTTATCAACTCCTACATGTTTGCTGGAGTTTGCCTAGTACAGAGGGTATTAAATTTGCTTTGCACTTATGAAGTAAGAAAATAAGTTCTCTTCTAGACCAGCTGAAGAAAGCTGGTAACATGTGGAAATTCAATCCTAAGTCATGATGTCAGTGTCCCTACTAGAGAGGAACTGGTGCTCTTCACACTGCAGAGGCCAGTTCTAGCTCAGGAGACCACACAGTGAAGGCTCTTTACCTGATTTCAGGTGTAACAATCTCTGCTGCCAGGCTGTCTGAAGATTCTTGACTGCCCAGAGGCATGAACCCTACAAACATATAGACATAAAAGCAAGATTAACAGAGAGCACAACTATCTTCCTTAATAAAGTGATACAGTTCCTGCAGCTAACACCTTAAAAAAAAAAAAAATCACAATTTTTCTCATAAAAAGACTGTTTTATATTATTTTCAACATTCATGTGTAGTATTAAGCATATTTATAATGTTGCGTAACCACTGCCACCATCTATTTCCAAAACTTTTTCATGACCTAATAAGAAAGTACAGCTATTAGGCCATCACTGTCCATCCCATTTCCCTTGTACCCTGCAAACCTTCACTTTGGTTTCAATGATCTGCCCTCCTAGATACCTTGCGCAAGAGGAATAACATCATTTTATCTTTTTGTGTCTTACCTACTTAACATGTTTTACATGTTTTACTTTACATGTTTTAAAGATTCACCCATTTTTCAGAAGTTTATTCCTTTTTATAGCAGAATAATATTATACTACAAGTATATGCAACATTTTGTTTATAAATTCATCTGTCAGTGGCCATTTGGCATTTTTAAAAACTCTTTTGGCTATTAAAATGCTTTAATGAACATTTTTTCTTGTACCAGGAATGACACTGAGGACCTCGCACTTGTCCAGGCAGGCACTGTGCTGATCTGTATCACCAGCTCTAAAGAATACTTATATACAAGTACTTGGTTGAGTTTCTACCTTCAATTCTTTTGGATAACATTTAGGAATGGAATTTCTAGCGTACAATGGCAAATCTATGTTTACTGTTACAAGCCACCAAACTGGTTTCTACAGAGCTGCCCCATTTTACACACCTACCAACAGCATGCAAGTGTCTCAATTTCTTCACATCCACAACAATATTCATTTTATTTCCTATTTTTTGAGAAAAGATAGTAGCCGCTATAATTAGTATTAATCAGTATTTCATTGTAGCCTGGTTTACATTTTCCTTATGATAGTAATGTTGCCTTTTCCTGTGCATATTGGCCACGAAATTCTGAAAACTCTTCTGTTCAAGTTCTTTGTGCATGCTTGAAATGGGTTTTGTTGTTGAATTATAGAAACATTCTGGATTTATTCCTTTATCAACAAATTATATGTTATTTGCAAAAACTGTCTCTCACTTTTGTAGACTCCCTTCACTCCACTTGACAGTGTCCTTCTATGCACAAAAGTCTGATAAAATCTTACTCATTTTCCTTTGTTGCCTATGTTTTTGGTATCAGTTCTAGAGAATCACTATCAAATTCACAATATCATTAGGATTTTCCTTTAAAAGTTTGATAGTTTTGCTTTCATATTTGGGTCGTTGACTGACTTTGAACTAATTTTTATACATGATGAAAGGGTCCAGCTTTATTTTTTCTATGTGGATATGCAAAATGTATACTCTCGCTCTCTTTTTTATTTCATTTTGTCTCTTTATTAGTGTCTCTGGGATTAGAAATCCCAGTATGAGGTAGACAGAAGTCATCTATTCCTGAGATGACTTAGAGGGAAGCAGTCTTTTACCATTCATTATGATGTTAACTACCAGTTTCTTGCATATATTTATCACACTAAGGAAATTTTCTTCTCTTCTTTGAGTTTTTAATCTTATGAGAAAGTGTTAAGATTTTGGTAAATGCCCTTTCTGCATTAGTTGAGCAATTCATGTGTGTTATTGACCTTCATTCTATTAATGCAGTATATTACTTTGACCTTTACAACTATCCTTATGCAAGTATCATGGAGTTTCTTTTAAAGTAGTTTTATAGTAAATTTTGAAACCAGAATGTGTAAGTTGCCCATTCTGGTTTGTTTACATTTTCATGTAAGTTTTAGGATCAGCTTTTCACTTTCCATAAAATAATCTGCTAGAGCTTTTAATTGGGATTTCACTGAATCTTGCACTATCCAAATACTATAGAAAGTTGCTCTATTTCAGATTGCATTTTAATTGATCTCAGTAATGTTTTATAGACTCCAGTGTATGACTCTTGCATTTGTCTGCTAGTAAATTTATTCTTAAGCATTTTACTCCTTTTCTTTTGTGGTGTTGAGGGCTGAGTTAATAGCTTCACTCACATTAGTATTTCTTTTATACTACTGTAATTTAAGTTTCACAGTGTTCATTGTTAATATACAGAAACAAATCTCCAGCTCCACAAGACAGACACACATACACACACACACACATACACACACACACACAAGTCTAGGTCTTCAGACACCAATGTTGAACAGCAGTGGCATCTTTGCTTTATATGATCTGAAGGGAAAAGTACTCAGTTTTCATCATCAAATGTAAGATTAGCTATAGGCTTTGCATAGACACCTTTTAATAGAGATTAAGGAAGCTTCTTTCAGTTCCTAGTTTGTTGAGTGAATTTATCAAGAATGGTGTCACCTACTTTTCTAATGATATACACATCTGTCCACAGCAGGCATATACAGATGAATGAAAATGTTATTCCTGTACTGCTTAACTTTCAAATTGTTTTAAAATTTCATTATTTCAAGCAAATCCTTAAATCATTAAGGTAAATTTCTGGAGCAAAACTATTGGTCTAAGAATATATATATTCCTGGGCATGGTAGCAAATGTCTGTAATCCTAGTACTCGGGAGGCTGAGGCTGGAGGATCACTGTGAGTTTAAGGCCAGCCTGTGCTACATAGTGAGTTGAAGGCCAGCCTGAACTATATGGTGAGATCCTGTTAAAAAAAAAAAAAAAAAAGATATGTACATAAGGCTAAATACAAGAGGTTTTAGGTAGCAAAGATACAAATGTGAGAGTTTGTCTTTTCTTGCCAAAATAGAAACTAAGAGTATTATAAGGTTCAGCTTAGATTCTTAAAATTTTGGGAAATGTGATTACAGATAAACACTAGGGAGCAATGAGGATCCAATTATAAAAAGAAACATGCATTTCTTACCCTAATGAACTTTTTTTTTTTTTTTTTTTGGCTTTAGTAATTTGGGTAGAGAGAAAACCTTTAGGCTAGCTGAATTAGGTTTTGACAAACTTGGTCTAGGAACAGGTCAAAAGGATGAGGAAGGGGCAGTCCTGAGAACAGTTAAATAGCTGATATGCAGACTGAATAAGCCAGAAGGCCAGGCCAGATGAGAGCTGACTAACAGAGGCTTCAGAGCAGAAGTTAGAAGTAAGGGGAATAAGCAGGTTTTTAGAAGGTATACAGAGGAGGAAATAAGGTTGTAGTCCAGGAAAAAGAAAAATTCTACTTTCAAGTAAATGTAAACCCATGGACTGGATCTCCCACAGCTCCCAACACAAGGACAAAATGGACAGGCACACCCCACACTCCGTGGTGATCTTGCCCTGTGATGAAGAAGAGTTTTTGGATCCAAGTCTCTTAATGTATTACAAACTACTCCTTTTTTCTAATGTGAAAAAAGCCTAATATAGAAAACTTAACATACTTTTAAAATGGTCCTGAGAGGCTTTTCAGAATATAATTTTCTAGGTTAACAAAGATGAATTAATAAATGCATTTTAGCTAATAGAACTCAAATATTTAAAAATTTTTTGTTTTATAAATTTGATAAATAACTTTAATCCAAAAACTATAATCTTTATGCCACAAAATCTTGGAAACATAAAAAATTTAAATGCCTCTAATTTTTCATTTTTATGTAACACGGCAATCATCTTAAAGTGACCCTAATGCTTGCAATGATCTCAGAAGTAAAGCATGTCTGGACTACTCAAATGTTTTACCTTGAGCTGTGAGCTGCCCTTCTTGAGCCTGTACACAACGAAGCTCTTCAATGGTTTCTTTCAGCGAGTCTCTTTCTGTTCTTAACCTCTGACAACACAAAGACAAAAAAGATTAGCTACAAGTTTTAGGAATATATTCACCCATGCTCTTTGCCTTAGCTAAAATAAGTGACAGTGAACATGAGTATGTTTTATCTTTCGATCTTTTATGAAAAGATCACAGAAAAGAAAAAACCTTTTTTCTTTAACTTAACATTAGTGAACTGTTGCAAGGTAATGTGTTATCCATGGTTAAACACAAGAAAAAAAGCTATCTACTACATCCTTAACATTCTTCTCATTGAACATAAAAGACGGAAGGATAAAAACTAAAAACAAAATATTCTAAACCACAAAGAGCAAAAAAAAAACACCGAAATACACTCAACAAAAAAGTCTCTTTGTTAATTCTCCAGAAAACAGAAGGGCTACCTAAATTTACAGAAAGTCAAGAGTACAACAATGTAAAAGAGTAGTAGGGGTAGAAAAGATAAACATGTATTAAAATTCAAAATAGAAATAAAAACTTCTTTCCCATGGTTTATTTTTAAAGCAAATGCAAATTAATTTTACAATGAATACAATCTAATTTTAAAATTTTTTATGAATAGATGAAATTAATGTCAAAACATGAGTTAACTATCATCCTAGCAGTGCTGAAAACCAGAAGTCTAAAGTACTCACATCCTTTTCTTTTTGAAGACTGTCAACTTTTTCTTTTAGACGTTTATATTCAAAATCTAATTTATCTGCTTTCTTTGATTCTTCAGATAATCTGTTCTGTAGTTCTACTACCTGATATAGAAAAATAATGTTAATTTTTACACTTTGAAACATTAGAAATTATCCTATGGGAATTGGTAGTTCAGTCTGTTTGAGCCTGTGTATAAGGTCTTAGGCTTTATCCTCAGCACTGCCTACCTCCCCAAGAAATAATCTTATTTTCTTCTTAGGTCTATGAAAACATCTTCATTATCAATACTCAAATAAATGAATATGATCCATCACCTAACACAATGGAGAGAACTAGGAATCAAAATCTGCTTAGATAGCACAGCTTCTAAACCAGATCATCTAGAGTAACAACACTGAAACCATAGACCTGCAGGACTTTCATTTCCAACAATACAGAAAACTGGGTATTCTGAAACTTTCAATATTAACAAGAGAGAAAAAGAACAGAGGGAGGGAGGAAGGGAGGCAATGAGGAAAAAGAGAGGAAGGGAGAGTAGGATAGGGGAAAGGAAGGAAAGAGAAGGGAGGGAGGAGATCCTAGGAGAGCAAAATTAAGTTACATGGCTAATGTTGAAAGAGGCTAAAACTGAAGTGGAAGATAAGGTTCCCTTACAAGCTGTAAGTGCCATAAAGGACCAATTGCCCTTAATGGGAATGCTGAGTTCAGTCAACAGGAGTTGAGTAGGTGCTAAATCTTCTTGGGATATGAAAGGTGATGAGGCAGTGAAAGCCCATCAGCTAGTAAGATAGACTGCGTTTAAAAGTCTAGCTTTGAAACCTGTAACTATCAGTTACAGATTTGTGTTTGAACTTTTACTACTTATCTTGTCCAGGAAAATCTAAACCAAGGACTTAAAGTGGTTTGGGTTGGTGATGGTTTAGAAAATTTGTCTTAAGCAAACACACATATTGTCTAGACTAACTGAGTCTCACTCAACTCAGTACCCCAGGGCTCGACAAAATAAAGACAAGCCAATAACAAGATGACATGGGCCACAATATTTTTTTTCTATTGTTGGTACTGGGAATTGAACTCACAACATAGTGCTTGCCAGGCAGGCACTTGTGCCACTGAGCTACATCCCAGCCCTGGTCACAATTTTAAACAGGCATAATAAACAAGAACCAGCAAAACATTAATAGTATGAACAAACAAACACAACAAAATAGCAGAATAGTAACTGCAAGGATTTCAAACTGGAATTATACAAATATGTAGTTTAGGTTTAATACTTGAAAAATAAATCTAAATTATAAAAATAAAAGACTAAAAAAGAATGACCAGAGAGTTTTTTAAGAAGTCACAAAGAAAACTCATAGAAAGAAAAGTATTTTAAAATTATCATAAAAAAGTACATTAAGCACCAAATCGGAAACAGATGGTATATTATGCATGTTCACTACAATTGCTTGTATATATAGGTTTCCTTTTAATTCTAAATCTGATTAGTTCTAGAAAATGATCGGCCATCTTTTCCTCCATGTAATGTTTTTCTTGCTGGGCAAGGTGGCATACGCTTGTATCTCAGAAACTTATGGGACTAAGGCAGGAGGATCACAAGGAAAGTGAAAGGAGAGAAGAGGGGAGGGGAGAGGAGGGGAAAAAGAAAAAGAAAAGGACAGGAGAGTGGGTGGGTGGGTGGCAGGCAAGTGAGGATGTAACTCAGCATGCAGAACCACAAAAAACATTTTCTTCTAATCAATTCTTTCTGTTCTCTACTCTGGAATACCAATCAGATCATTCTCTATTTCTCATTTCATTTTAAAAAAAAACATAGTTTTTCAGGCTATATTCATTTTAGGTAAATTCTCAGTTCATATTAAAGTTCATTAAATCTTCAACTTTGCTATATATTTGAAAAGTTTCACTTTAAAGAATTGAGGAAAAAATATCTCCATTGAAAAGCTTGGCAGCCATTCATATTAGTTCAGGGCTGTTGTACTAAAACATCAAGAATTAGAAACTTTGTTTTATACAAATTCTTTCTGAATGGTAAAATAGAGACCATTCTCTATTTCAGTTTATTGAGGAATAGTGTAAGTTCAGACAAACACCAGATAAGGAAGTTATATGTGGTAGAAAACTGCATATGGGATACAGGGCAAAATATTCTAAATAAAATGGGAATGGTGGTACATGTGCAATCCCAGCTAACTGGGAGGCTGAGGCAGGAGGACTGCCAGTTGAGATCAGCCTAGGCAACTTAGGGACACCATGTCTCAAAATAAAAAAAGAAAAAAGAAAAAGGATGTAGCTTAGTGGTGAATCATCTTGGTTCAATCCCTAGTAACACACACACACACACACACACATACCCCTAAAAATTTGAAAATAACAAAGGCATTGTGACCAGGTTAAATCTGTTGTAGGACTGTAAAGATGGATTAAGATTAGAAAAGACAAGCATTAAGATTTTCTCAATAGACATAGAAATAATAGTTTATTAAATCCAACATCCATTTAATATAGAAACTCTTTTTAAATAAGGAATACAACAGAACTACAGGGAAAAACATGTAAGTGATAAAAAGTATTACTTAAAAAATTTTTTGAGACGTGGTCTTGCTAAGCAGCTTAGGCTAGCCTCAAACTCACAGCAATCCTCAGCATGCTGAGCACTGGGATTATAGGAGGGCACTATCAAGGCCTGGAGTACTAATAAAATTATTACTTGCAACATATAAAAAACTAAAAATAAGAGAAATTGTTCCATTTTGAAAAATGGGCAAAAGGAAAAAGTAAGCAATTTGCAAAAGAAATATGGTTACTAAATATATTCTGAGTAATGTACAACATGTTATATTTATCCAACTGGCAAAACTTAAAGTTCTGACAATAAAGCACTGTGTTGATGATGATGTGGAGCAAAGGAATTCATAAAAAAATTTCGAATACAATCACTTTGGAAACAAACATAATATTTAATTACAGCACAGATACTCTCTAGAAAACTTTCAAACACATACATACATAGACATGATCAATAGTATTCGCCATAGAATTTTCCACCCACCCACACATACACATACAGGTGTGGAGGTGGTTATTATTCTATAGGTTTTTCAGCCATAAAATAGGTAGGTTTTGATTAAAGTCACTCTGTGATATTGTATGCAAGGAAAATGAATAGGATAAAGCAATGCCTATCAACCTAAATGAATCCCACACATACACTAATTGAGGAAAAAAGAGTAAACCATAAGAATATTTTCACTGAATCATTTATATGATGTTTTGAATTATGTCAAAATGTCATACATTTTTAAGGATACATATGTATCAAGTAAAAACATACACAGATCTAAAAAAAACAGCCTCAAGATTACCTCTGTGGAGTGGACAGCATGTTTTACTTTTATAGTATGTACACTTCCTGGGTTATTTTTTCACGTATATTTATTTATTACACTATAAATTTAAAAAAAAAAAGATCTAACACAGGGACCAGTCAATAACCTCTGTGTAAGATCTATATTTAAAATTCTTTGAAGTCAGATAAATAGTGGTTAATACAGTAAAAAGTTAAAAGCTATGAAGCACTTTGACAAACTCTCAGTGTGTGAGTGGTGGGGGTAGATGCTGATGCTGCTGCTGCTGCTGCGTCTCTTATAAAGAATGTGGCTTTTGCTCTTACCTGTCTCTTGTATGTCTCAAGTTGACTTCGAGCTGCATTGGCCTTTCTTAACTCTTCCTCTAGACTAACAGTGTTCTGCATATACATAGTATTTTTCTCCTCTAAGAGTTTAACCTGCCGTCTCAAATCGCCAAGGTCTTCTAGCTTCTTTTTATAGGATTCCACCTGACCTTCTAGTTTAGACACTTTATCAGAAGAATGTCTAGAATGAGATGGGAAATTAAAAAATCAGAAACACATCAATGGTTGGAAAGCTGCTTGAGATAATATTAAACCAAGAGAAATCACCAGGAAACATGTTCTAATAAAACTACAAGATACAAGGAGACCCCAGGTTAACTTTTAAGTCAGGGTAAGAAAAATGACCAAAATTACAGCAAAATATGTCAAGAATGCTACATAATTTAAGAAATGTAAGTAGGAAGAGGTAGGCAGTAGGGTTACATTTAGCACAAGAGTAAAATGAAAGTTGTGAGGTGTCCAAATGATTCACCACTTAGCGTGTCATGAGATCACAGAAAAGAGGCTTTGGTGAAGAAGCAGACTATGCAGTGATGCAGTGGCAAATTTCAGGGCTAAGGGGAGAATATAAATTTTATCTTATGTGATCTAAGCTTCGTTCTGGAAAGAACCTCATTTTAATATGAAACAGGAGTGTGTGTGTGTGTGTGTGTGTGTGTGTGTGTGTGTGTGTGTGTGTGTGTAGATTCAAGATGAAAAGAGAAATGGTAACTGACACAGCACAGTTCATAAGAATGGCCTGAGGCCCTCAACAGTGAAAAAAGTATTAATCCTGAATAGACGAAAGAGTAACAGGTCTGTACTGTAGAGGCAAAAAAGATGTGTGGAAATTAGGAAAGTTCAGAGGAGCAGGAGACAAGGGCCATGGAGAGTTCAAAGATCACAGGCTCTTTCCCCTGAGCAATCAGCAACAGGATCACCTAACAAGACTAAGGCACGAGGGCAGTGTGTGGTGTGTGGGCAGATGTGAGAAGAGTTATGACAACATTTAACATCAATGGGAGCACAGAGAGCAATGCAATGTACATAGTAGAATGGCAGGCTGGAAGAAGAATGTAGTGTTGAGATCATTAATCTATAGTAGGACAAAACTCTACCACTATATGATTCTCTATATTTTTAGTTATCAAAGAGCAAATGCAGAAAACAGAGATGGCTAGAGTGATTCAACAGAGCACAAGAGATTAAGTAAGAGGTAGAATAGTGGAATAGTGACATGGTGAGCAGAATCAATAATGGCAAGATGAGTGTCCAGCAAGAAAATGAAGCTTTGTGATGTGACGTGTGCCAACATCTAAAAAAGCAGAGCAAATGCCTGGAGGGCTAAAAAATAAACAACAGGGGTAGGAAGAAGAAAAGTTCTGGAGCTTTACAAGTGCAAAGCCATGATTACAGGTTAAATTCTATTTAATAAAAACATAATGGATTTGTCAGATCATTCTAAGTGTTTACAAATATAAATTCCTTCATTCCTCATATAAACCTGAGGTTAGTATGTATCACTTCCATTTTACAGATGAAAAATGACTGTACAGATGTTGTTCAGAGAGCCTGGAGTCTAACATCACAGACAGAACTGATCTGTCTGCAATCCCATATGAAGCAAAGACTGCTTACCTAAGAACATCTATTTCATCCTTTAGAGACTGGGCTTCATCAGCTAAAGCAGTTAGCTCATCATTCTGCTGCCGAAGTTCAGAAATCTCCTTCTCTAACTCTTCACAGCGTATTCGATAATCATCTTTGGCAGCTTCTAATCTGAAGCCAAAACAAAATAGATCATGAAAGTACTACTTATTGTCTCATAATTTTCTTATAAGAGTGAAATAAAATAAAAACATAAAACATGGGAATAAACTCCTGGAGAACAAGTCTCTGAATCTGTGGCCGTAAGATGTAGTCCCAAGTCATAACTTCATGTCAAAGTTTTCCCGGTTCCAAGATTTGAGAAAGGTTACAACCGGTGACCACTCTATGATGAAAAGCGAGACACCAAAGATGTCTGCCAATACTGCAGGCAGAAATTGAAAGATTTCTTGATTATGAAATTAAAATACATACCTGGAAAATTTGTACAATATAGAAAATACAAAATGTGTATTAATTCAGATAGATAAGTACTGTTTAATGTTATGGAAATGCACCCTCTAGTCTCACTTCTGTTGATATTTTACCCCAAAACATGGGTATGCTATTGCTACCTCTAATTGACCACATTTACTTAACATCTTTCCTTTGATTTACAAGGCTTTTCATCTCTTCTTTCATCTTATGCAGCTAATTATTTGCTTCACCCTCAACCCTTTTTAAATTTTGAGACAGGGTCAATACTAAGTTGTCCAGGCTGGCTTTGAACTTGTGATCCACCTGCTTCAGCCTCTTAAGTACTGGAATTACAGGCACGTGCCATCACACCCAGCTTAACATAGGGTTCCGAGTGTTATATAATTCAACTGAGTAAACTTATATTTCAGAGTTTTTGCTTTTTTTTTGTTTTGTTTTGGGTTTTTTGGTACCGGAGGTCAAACGCATGATCTTGCACTTGCCAGGCAGGCGCTTGTGCCACTGAGCCAAATCCCCAGCCCTGAGTTGCAGCTTTTAGTGCTCCATTCAAGGTTTTTCTCTTAATCCTACATTTTGTTAGTAACTTTACTGGTTTCACATTTCCCTGGAATTCATCTTAGTATATGATGAAATGCTAGAATCTAACTTTTCTTGCCAAATAGCTATGTTAAACCATTTAACAAACAACTGAAACTCTCTTGGTTTGTTAGAAAATCATATCGTTTTATCAGGCATGTTGTATGCTTAGACCTGCATTTGTGTCACTGGTTTCTCTTTTAATGCATCAGTACTAAACTAACAAAGATGAGCCAAAAGCATTATATCTGGCTATGCCAAGACTAATTAATAAAAAGATACTGAACTGTATAGCAATTATAAAATATTTGAGTTAAGGCACTTCAAAATACAGTGTTAAAAATTGTATTCTGCACTAGCCACTATTTCCTTAGTGATGAAGATGTAATTTTCATAAGCCACTTAAAAACAAGCCACAATTTAGAAAAGGTGTGAAGTCAGGTGTGGATCTTATCCACTGAATCTCTCTTATCAAGTTAAAATGTGAAGTATTCTCAAACTTTTTGGTTTGAGAACTCTTTTCACTCAGAATTACTGAGAATCCTAAAGAAATTTCAGTTGTGCAGGTTTTAACCTATTGATGCTGTCGTATTAGTAATTAAAACACTTAAATATATTTACTTAGTTCATTTGAAAATAACATAGTAAATTCATTGTTAATATAAACATTGTGTATGAAAAATACATTTTATAAAACTATGAAGTGAGAAGGATGGCACTGTTTCACATTGTTGCTATTTACCGCTGGCTTAGCAGAACAGGGCTGGGTTCTCCTGTTTCTACATTTGCCTACTATAACATTTTATTTTTTGCTGAAACAAAATTCACCCTTGCACAAGTATGTAGTTGGAAGAAAAGGCCTTGTGGACTCTGAAGTGATCTTTAAGAACCTCCAGAGTCTTTGAATCACATTTTGAACTACCGAAGTAGACCACAGTAAATGCAGTTTCTAAGGTTTCTGAGAAACCTTAGCATTCCTTTCTTTCCTCCCCCACCTCCATCCCTCTCTCTCTTTCCCTCCCTTCCTCTTTCTTGCTTGCTTGCTAGTGACAGTGATCACTCAAGTTCAAACCTTGGGCCTCTGCACTGAGTTACAGCCCCTGCATTTTCTATTTTTAAAACTTTAACACACAGTATCATTAAGTTGTCCAGGCTGGGCTTGAACTTGCGATCCTCCTATTTCAGCTTCCCAGACTGCTGGGATTACAAGCATGCACAACCATGCTCAGCTAAGAAAAACTTTTCTTTTTTCCAGTTAAGGCACAGTACAAAAAGAGGAACAAAATCCTGCAACATTTTATTGAGGAATAAAACAGCAGATACAATACTATAATAAAGTAAAGAACGATATAAAAGTCTAACATGTCTAATTTCTCTTTTTTAATACTAGAAATCTAAGTGAGGTGTGGTAGAGCATGCCTGCAACCCTAGCACTAGGCAGACTGAGGTAGGAGGATTGCTGTGAGTTTGAGGCCAGCTTGGGCTACTTAGTGAGTTCAAGGCCAGTCTGCCTTACAATTTGTTATCTACTCTACTCATTATGTTATTAAAGTAATTTCAGATTTTTGGTAAATTTAGTCTTTCTGATAATTGTTTCAACTCTCCCTCATGACCCTTCACTAGTATTCTTCCTGTGTTCCTTTCAATATTTTCCTGACTGTCTTTGATTGCCATGAAGCTGTAGGGCAGGCAGAAGTGAGTCAGGTATGTGGGATGCACAGTTGGCATTTGTTTCTTTTTCTTCCACTCATTATTTTGTAGTTGTAGCATTCTACCTTCAAGAAATGTTGAGTGTATAGCTTTGGAAAGAATTTTTCCCAGACATAAATTTCTCATGTTATGTGGGAAGATTTTGACAACTTGTTCACTACACAGCCCTCTTGGTTTGCAGTTGTGTAGAACCCCTAATATTACTTTTTTCTTTCTTTTTTTTTTTGTCTTGGAGACAGGGTCTCACTATGCAGTTTAGGTTGTTCTTGAACTTGCTATGTAGCTCAGGCTGGCCTCCAACTCACTGTGATCCTCCTATCTCAGCCTCTCATGTTGGGATTATAGGCATGCACCTATGTTGGTGGATGGCCCTAATGTTACCAAACTTTTAAAGATTAGATTGCAATGAGCTTTTACCTAAATGTTTCTTCTTGTAGTTGTTCTAATTGAGTTTGAAGCTGTAAATGCCTTCTTCCTGCTGGACTGTTGGGATCTTCTATAGAATCAGACTGATTGAGTCTTTCCATCAATATTTGATTTTCTGCCAATAAGCTACTCTTCTCCTCTTGCAATGCTGCAACCTATTGGAATATAAAAAGGCAGCAGTTATTCCATCCAGTTATGCTGGCATCAGTTTAATCCCTAAAGAAATACAATCAAGGGGCCAGGGGTTGAGCTCAGTGAAATAAGTATCTGCTTGGCAAATTCAAGGTCGTGAGTTAGATCCCTGGCACCAAAAAAAAAAAAGAAAGAAAAGAAATACAATCACCTCCACATACACATTTATATTATTTTGGAGGACTGCACATATACAGTCAGCAAGAATTCATTCTTCATTTATTTTGAGAAGGGGACTTGCTATGTTGCCCAGGTGCATCAACTTTTGGGTCTCAAGGGATCTTTCTGCCTCAGCTTCCCAAGCAGTAAGGACTACAGGTCCATGACAATTGACTTTATTTTACACTTAAATAAGTCACCTCACTAAAGATATAAAGGTGGCAAATAAGCACTCAGAAAGATAATCTGCATTAGTTAACAAGGAAATGCAAACCCAAGCCATAAAATTATCACTGGAGTCTCATTAAAGCGGATAGTTAAAAGTATTGACTACATCAAATGTGGAGAAAGAAGAGAATCAATAGAAGTCTCAGATACATCTCATGAGAATATAAAATATTTCAAACACTTTAAAAAACAGCTCAGCAGTTTCTTGAAAAATTAACATGTAATGGGGATGGCAATGTGCAGTGTATGTACCACTGTTGTCCCAACTGTCATGTCTTGAAATCTTATTTTTCTTCTTTTTGAAATAAAATGGATTTGAAAAAACAAAAACACAGGTAACTACCATATATGATTTATCTAGCCATTTTACTCCTGGGTATTTACACCAGAGAAATAAAAGCACATGCTCACACAGTGACTTAGTAGAAAAAAGCAAAATGTTTCAGTACTTTTATTTAAAACAGAAATATCCCAAAAGTTTACCAAGTGAATGAATTTGATAGAATATTATTTGGCAATAAAGCATTTTAATTATTGACACTAACAGCATAAATGAATCTCAAAGCCAAACCAAAACAAACCACTGCATGATTGCTGAAATAATTCTAGGAAATACAAGTTAATCTGCAGTAACAGAACACAGGTACTTAAGGGAAGACAAGGATCACAGGAAAACTTCTAAAGACTAATGGGCTCATTATAATGTGGCAATGGTTTCACATTTGGATTTACTATTTGCTTATTTAGAAGTCCATTATTGCATTCATAGTTTTGTTTTTATTGTTTCAATTCTATTCTGTTCTGTTTGATTTTTACTATGTCCAAAGTTATCTGCAGCTATTTTGAAGACATCAAAAGGCATTATTATGGTAACTGTTATTGATTTTGTAATGTTTTGAAAACCTGTATCTCTTACACTAGTTTGTCTTGATGGTTTTATTCTGCTTTATCTTCTCTAAAATAAAAGAAAAAGAGAAAAAAACTATATATTAAGTGAGCAGTTTGCTGTGTATCAATTATACCTCAATAAGGTAACACAAAAGTTGCCTGCCATTCTGAAGTCTCCTTTCCCAGTCCCCATTTTCTCCTGACCATGTTCTAGTTGGGTTGTTGCCCCCATCATTTCAGTGTTCTTCATGATCTTCAATGACTCCCTGTCACTAAGATCTGACAACGATGCTGACAGGATACACATTCCTCTTGAAGCACTTTTCTTCCTCTGGTTTCCGGTACACCTTATTGCCCAGCATTCTGTAACCAACTCACTGTTTTCACCTCATTCTCCTCAGCTGATATCTTTACTTTTCCCTAGTATCTAGAGCAACTTCTCTAAGTATATTGATAGCATCCAGTTTCCTGGTTTAAACACTATTTCTAGCCTAAAATACTGAACTGGAGATCATTTTCATTTACATGTCCAACAGCATCTTAAATTTATATTTTTCAAGTGGAACATTTAAAAAAACATGATACACAATAATTGTACATACATCTAGGATACACATTATGTGATTATTTTTATACATGTATACGATGTGTAAGAATAAAAGTAGAGTAATTAGCACATCTTAACTTTTGTATTAGAAACATTCAAAATTCTCTCTTTTAGCTATTTTTAAAAATACAATAAAGCACTGTTAACTATAGTCCCCCAGTGGCTTTGCACATTACTTGATCTTTAAAGACATATTTGAAGCCTCTCCAGACTAACTACCTTTTCCTGTATTTTTGCATTCTTCCTTTTATTCCTGCCATCTTCATCTTGGTATATTCAAACATTACTTGGTATATTCAACACAGATACCTTTATTCTGGTCTTGTTACTACTACTTTCTGCACATGACAGGATCTTATGGGGCTACCTCTTCTCTTTTCATAAGCTCCCTGCAACACTAGCACTGATCTTGCGACCCATCTAGATGGACTGGCAAACTGGTATAAAACACAAAACAGTAACTTGCACCAACGCACAGCTAACCATGTCTCATGGGCACCTCCCTCAACTCCTTCCAAATCCTCTTTGTTGTGAAGTAAATTCTAGGTGCATAATCTTATTTTTGTTTTACGAGATTTCCTAATCTCAAATTATTCTACTGAGCTTTTTGACAATTTTACTTTGAAATGACTAAAGTGGGGCTGGGGATTTAGCTCAGCGGCATAAGCAACTGCCTTATAAGCACGCGGTCATGAGTTCGATCCCCGGTACCGATAAAAAAAAAAAAAAAGAAAAAAAGAAATGACTGAAGTGTCTCCTGGTCTGATTTTTCTTTCTTTAAACTACAATAGTAGGGCTAGGGGTTTAGCTCAGTGGCTCAAGCACCTACCTGATAAGTGTGAGGTCATGAGTTCGATTCCTAGTACCAAAACAAAAACAAAACCAGAAAACTACAATGGTAGCCTTAGAAAAATAGCATCTTGTCCTTATTTTATAGATACAGTATCTTCATTAAAGCTATTAATACATTGAAAAGAAAAACTCTGTAATTCCTCCAGACTTCTCTGTTTCTTCTAGGGTTATTTTCCTCTTCCTCTAGGGTTATTTTCCTGTTCATCTTGGTCCTTTCCTTTTTTTAACGCAATTTTTCATTATACTTAAGAACTAGTGACAGAAAAATGCAACTGGAGACTCTTTCCTTAAAAGTCTATCCACAAGAAGCTATCCTTTATTTAGATTATAGACCCAGAAAGGACAAACTAAAAACCACCTTACCCCATGACACTAACAGTTACTCTAACCTCACCACACTTTCATTTCTTTAGATAAGAACTGTATGACTTGGAACCTGGCTACAGGTTTGTGTGTACTGCAAGACACAGCTGACAATGTAACAACTATGCAACTCTGATCCTTGGGTGTCTAAAATTTTGGCTTGCTTGGCTTTCACTGAATGAAGATGAATTATCTTGGTCCACATATAAAATGGATAATATAGTGTATATAACAAAGTTATTTTAACTTATTAGCTTACTTCATGAAACAACACAAGCCCGAATTTAGTACTAAGAAAACATCTCTGCTTAAAAACAATAGATACCTGTCTTCACATAACACATAGCTGTAGGTAGATGGAAGTACTATTATCATTAATTGCTGCATTGTACTTGTCAAGTCAAACAAATATGTGAAATGCTGAGTACCCATAGGTCTTGATTCCATTAACTGCATGGCAGGTGCAGGAGGCTGACATGATGCTACAACACTGTGCCCTCACTCTAAAGCTCTGTTGTCATCTGCACAGATCATGCTTGAGCACCAAGCAAGCCATGAAAAATATTAACAAAAAACGCATAATAATTGTGAAAAGAATAGAGTCCTATGAGACCACATTCTTATATGTCCAGGGTCACATGCATCCCAGGGGCTGTGAACTGGACATACCTGCTCTAGTCATCTCTAGTATGTCCTCTAGCTTTCCACACAGTCTCTGACACAGCAGCTCACTTGCTCCCTCTGGAGTTGCTCCTGACCACTGCAACCTTGACTCCTTTTAGACATTTATTACTTTTTATTGCCTGTTGGCTTTTGAGAGGTTGATGAAGACTATGTGCTGTAGTGTATATCCAAAACCATTAGATATTCAAAATCATGTAAATTGGTGATTAAACCACCGGTAGCTTGAATTAGCCACTCTTAAGAATAATTCTACTATAGATACTGGTAAATCCAAAAAAGAGCCCACAAATCTGGTCTTTTAAATTTTCCCTGCCCTTCATAGAAGTCAATTTACTAGCACACCATGAAGACAGGTACTGATCTCTCTCATTTCTTTTTCTCTTGTAGGTTTATACCATTTTAATTCATTATAAATTTAATAGGGTGCCAAAAAGAACAGAAATTAACCTTTTTTCATTTATTTCTTTAATCAAAAACCTGGTTTTATTTTTTTCCCCATTTACAAAAAATTGCATCACATGCTGTACTATAAGGCAGTTCGCAGTACATTTGGTGGTACTTATGGTGGTACACAGAACAGATCTCTTACCTGCATATCCAACTCATGGCATCTTTGAGCAATTTCTTCCTTTGCTGATAAAGCCTCATTTAATTCCTCTGTAGTTTTCTTCAACTGATGAAATGGAGACATTTAATAATTACACGTTGCTCCAACACAAAACAGTTTACCTCTTGTTTTTTCAGGGGGCAGTAAAAGGGGAAATCAAGATCTTTTCTGTAAGACTCAAAAGAAGGCAATTCTAACTTTGATTTTTTTTCCTCTTTTTTTTTTGGGGGGGGGGGGTGTTTTTAAGATAAGCATTCACTATGTACTTTAGCCTGGTCTTGAACTCACTATGTAGCCCAGGCTAGCCTCAAATTCCCAGCAATCTTCCTGCCTCAGGCTCCCAAGTGCTGAGATTATAGGTGTGCACCACTAGACCTGACTTGCTGATTCTGTTAATAAATGAGAAATTTACCTTGGTAAAAAATGTGTAGAAGAGCAGGGGTTTCAATTGCTAAAATAAATAGCTAGGATGTTTCAACACAAATTTTTTGTTATATTAAACCTTTAAGCTAATTTGCATAGTCCCATTTTTAAATGAAGATTTCTACTATTCTGCTTCTCAATATAAATCAAGCATTTCCAAATTGTGTCTATTATTATAAACTCTTAAGTTAGCAAAATACAAATAAAAATGACTAAAATAAAATTTTGTCTTTTCACGTTACCAAAATCCTGTAAAGAGGGAGGAAAACAGCAATCAAAATAATAGCTTTTAAAACCAAATACGACAAAGTAGGAAAAGATAAATTTCAACTTTTGGCTAAAATTACATGTAAAGATTTTCATTTAGAACATCTAGGAACCATAAGGAAGAAATGACAAAAGACAATACAAAGATTTCTGTTCATGCATTGAAAGAAGTATCACAGAAGAGCTTGGACATTTTTTTGTTTTGTTTTTGTTTTTTGTACTGGGGATCAAACTCACGAACTCATGCATGCCAGGCAGGCGCTTATGCCACTGAGCTAAATCCCTGGCCCGAGCTTGGACATTTAAAAAAAAAAAAAGTGTAACTAACAGCATTTTATTAAGAAGTGACAGGTAAAACCACAAAATCACTTTGACATTAAAATAATAAAAATTCACTGCAGGATTCCTTTAAAAACCAAGTGTGTCCTTGAGCATTTTAAGAACAATGCAAAATTAAATACCTGGCGATCCAAGTCAACATATGCATCATTTCCAGAAGAGACAGGAGATTCTTTACTCATTAACTGAAATTAAAATATAAATTAATAATTGTGAAGCAAAAAATATATCCTATATAAAATACAAAATAATACAGCCACTACTGGAATAAAAAGTAAAGCTGAAAATACAAAAGTAAATGTAGTATTTTCCTGTAATTATGCTTCTAAATCTGAACCTTTCTGTCACTCCAAGACAATACCTTCATTTAAAATTAGAGGTCTGATAATGTGTAATCAATATTGCAAAATAGAAAGAAAATGTTCAAATGAGAAGGGGAACTAGGGAAGAGGGAGGTAGAAAGGAAGGAAGGGAAAAGAAAAGGAGAAAATGAAAAATAAGTTTTTGTAAATAAGAAAGGGAAGAGGGGCTGAAGGAAGGGGAAGGGAATGGGGAAAAAACCCATCAAGGTATATCACGTACATTTACAAAATCCCTACAATGGATGTGATCATTATGTGTACCTAAAATGTACTGATACACTTAATTTAAAAAATTATAGAAGTCTGACTGGGCATGGTGTCCCACACCTGTAACCCCAGCACTCTAGAAGGCTGATTCGGGAGAATCACAGTTTGGGTTCAGTCCTGGCAAATTAGTGACAAGACCCTGTCACAAAATAAAAGACAAGGCTGGGGATGCAACTCATTGTGAAGGTATTGGGTTTTGATCTCAAATACCACAGATACATACATATATATACTTAATAAAACTAGACGCCTGATTTCTGGTGCTCATTTTCATTGTAAGCCTCAGCCACTAAGAATTAACTAAAACTTATTACTGGAAAGACAAATAGTGAAGTTAAAAACATGGCTGGGGGGGCTGGGGATTTAGCTCAGCAGTGGTCATGAGTTCGATCCCCAGTACTCCCCCACACAAAAAAGAACTCGTTTAAAAAAACATGGCTAGGTATTTTTAAAAGTAACTTTACAGTAAAAATAACAATATTAAATACTTTCTTATGTCTAACTAATGAATGTGAGCAACAGCAGTATTAGTCAAAATTATAGGGCTAATGATTAATGACGACTGTGTGGATGTAAACCCCCACCCCACCCCACCCCCACATCTTAGCACTTTCACCCCTGGATAGCAAAGAGAAGATCCATAGGATCTGTGAGACAGTGAGAATTCTGAAGATAACCAAAGCTGGAGCAGATTCCAGTGGCCCTAATCTTCTATGGTTTCCTTCTGAGATTCCATCTCAAGGGCAACGGGCAGAGGGACAATCAGAAATGTGATTCTAGCCTTCACCTGCTCTTCACAGAACTGAAGTGTTACCTTGATTAAGGGGTCCCTCAACATGAGATTCTCACACCAACAGCAGCAGCACTACCAGATTACTCATCAAAAATGCACGTTCTTGGGCCCAGCCCAGGCTTACCAATTCAAAAGATCTAGGGTTAGGCCTGGCTGTGTCCAGGAAGTCATCCCAGTGATTTGGTACACGCTTGAATTTGAGGACTACCACTCCATAACTCAATGTACTAAGAAGGGTGGGAAAGTCCCTCACCACAACTTAGGGGAAAAAAATCTTGGGATGAGTGAAAAATAGTAGCTTCAACGTTTATGCTTTATTTTAAGAATATTAATAAATTTTTAAAAAGTTTTCACCCAATTAAAAAAAGTTTGGTGCCCATTATAAAGAAAATTTCAGAAAAAAATTCTGCCATCTAGAAATAATCTCCTTTATAATTTCAAAATATTTAAGAATTAGCTGCTGTGTCAAACATGGGTATAGGAGGGTTCCAGCAAGAAAAATAAATCAGCAAACCTATTTTGGTTTGGAAAGGCTATGACAAGAACATTCAGAGAGAATGTACCTAATTCAGAGGTAGGAAGAAGAAAGAAATACTTTCTTCCAGTCTTTCTCCTTACTTTGTTACATTTCTGGTCCTTATAATAACTCAGCAACTACCATCAGTAAAAACCTAAGCATCCATTCCGGATAAGCCTCCTTCACAATGCAAGAAACCTATGAACCTGTGCCTCAGTCTCCTCCCCTGAGCTCCTAGGCCCTGGCCCTCTTTGCTTTTCCTATTCCCAGCTACAGCCCATACTTTCAACTACTTTGCTTCAAATCTGTGATAAATACCACTGGTTTCTCCTGCCTAAAGTTTACTTTCCTTGTTTCTGCTAACATCGTCTTATTTTGGGGGCAACTCCCCTACTTTACAGAATTCTGTGATCATTTGCTTTATCAACTAACTTTCTCTATTTAACCTAGATTTCATAGCCTATTGCTTCAGTAACTTCTACAGATATTCTCAACTCTCTTCCTACATCATTACTTCTTACAAGCAAAATGTCAATCCCAGATCAATCCAACTATGAATCTCATTAGGCCATATATTCTTAGTGAATACTGAGAAAGTAAAAATACAGAAAATCCTCACAAGACTCATGTCATTAACAAATATTTCCTTTCTCCACCGAGGTTCAAAGCATTAGTTCACACCATCTTTATCTCCCCAAATCTTTCTTCTCAAACTTCCTTTATTCTAAAAAGTTTAAGGGCTGAGGATTTAGCTCAGTGGCACAAGCACTTGCCTGGCAAGGTTGTGAGTTCAATCCTTGGTACCAAAAAGTAAAGAGTTTATTATTATTATTATTACTTTCTGCCTGTTTTTTGTTTTGTTTTGTTTTGTTTTTGTTTTTGTTTTGAGACAGAGTCTCATTATGTAGTCCAGGCTGGCCTTAAACTCACTAAGACCCTCCTGCCTCTGTCTTCCAAATGCTAGGATTATAGGTG
Organism: Hydrochoerus hydrochaeris; assembly: GCA_004027455.1. Lineage (NCBI taxonomy): Eukaryota > Metazoa > Chordata > Mammalia > Rodentia > Hydrochaeridae > Hydrochoerus > Hydrochoerus hydrochaeris. The sequence goes on from PVLA01010054.1 coordinate 46,650, forward strand.
TGTGCCACATCTGGCAAAGCTCATTTCCACTCCCCAGAACTTTACCAGTCAATCCTGTTTCCACTGAGATGCTCCCCCAATCTCTTATACCCCAACCTATAAGATTAACTCTAGTCAAGGATATCTTTTCCTTCTCCAGGCCTGCTCTGGTAGTTATATGAGGTCTTCTTCCTACCCTATCCTTGCCTGGTCACTTGTGCCCTCAATGTAGACTTTCCCAGATTTTCAGACTCTGTTCTGTTCAGTCCTCTTACTTTATATCTCAAACCCTACCATTCCCTCTCATATGGCTTTTTCCTGTTCAAGTAGATACAAGACTATCATTTACCTGAACACCTCTTCAAAATGATAATACATACATGGCTAACAAACATATGAAAAAATGCTCAACATTATTACTCATAAAACTCAAAACAGCAGGATACGATTTCAAACCTGTGAGGATGGTTCTTATCACAGAAGATGGACAATAATAAAGAGTTGCCAAGATGTAAAAAAACCAGAACACTCAGCTTACTGCCAGTGTAAATGTAAAATGATGTTGCTAACGTACAAATCTGAAGTTGAACTACAGTAAGTCAAGCACCATTTACACTGATCTGAAAGAAGACCTCATGAAGCATTCAAAACAAATGTGAACACTCATGTCCACCGCAACTTAATTTTGAATCTTGTTTCGTTTGACATTTAAAATTTTTCCGTCATTAAGTATTTTTATCAGTTATATTCTATTGGCTGAAGGTATCTAAATTAATACTGGTACACCAAAGTATATATATTGTTTTTACATTTCTGTTAATATAAAATAGTTTAATAAACATTGTTATGCACAATCTTTTTTTTTTTTTAAGAGCAGGATATGTTCATTGAGAGAAACAAAGCTTCTGTCCTAGAGAAAGACAGAAAGGGTCCCAAGTGGGTTGCCCTGTTTTGCTCAATCTTGATCTGAATTCTATGATTCTTTGGGATAGAATCATAAGATGAAAATTAGTCACAGATTTTAAATTTAAAATTAGCACTTGTTATGGATAGTGGAAAATATAAAAAAGGCAGCTGTGTATGCTCAATGACAGTGCTTGACTAGCACACACCAAGCTCTAGGCTCACTCACCAGCACCACAAAAAAAATTAAAATAAAAAACCAGCCAATTAATCAAACAAAAAGGAGTAGAAGTATTCAGCCATTTGGACAGAAGTTACTATTTGGGCAACTGCCTTTGCATTCATCTTAATTTTTAATAGAAACAGGATCACACTGTTTATGTGCTTTGTGGTATCTTAATGATCATGACCAAACTGAATCTCATATGATATAAAAAGATACATTTAAAAAAAGATTCACAAAAAAAAAAATAAATAAATTACAAGGGCCGGAAGTTTAGCTCAGTGGCATAAGTGCCTGCCTGGTAAGCGCGAGGTCATGAGTTTGATCCCCGCTACAAAAAAAAAAAACTTTCACCAATTTACACAATGACCATCAGTTCTGACTGACAAACTCATCAATGTTTTAGTTTTAGTTTTTTTTTTTTTTTTTTTTACTTAAAGAGAAAAAACAAAAACAAGGGAAGCAATAATACAAAATTCCAAAAAAAATGAGATAAACTAAAATAAACACTAAAAAATCACTTGTTGACAAATTACATGTTGTCATCTTAGAAATAGTTGTTCAAGTTACAGAATTAATGCACAGAAAGCAGACATTCAAACCTCAAGACTGCAAACAGTTCTGCTCAACGATCCAACATAAACTTAGTAATATTTGGTTATCAATCCTACACCCTTAAACACACATGCAGTTATATCCTTTAAAGCACTTTCTTTTTCCTCTCTTTTTTACAATAGCAATTACTCATTTTGGGTTTTATTACTCATACATTTCTTATTACTTTTTTTTAAAATATGGAATGCTTCACGAATTTGTGTGTCATCCTTCCACAGGGGCCATGCTAATCTTCTCTGTATTGTTCCTATTTTAGTATATGTGCTGCCTAAGCAAGCACTAGTTTTAGTTTTTTGAGACAGGACCTTGTTGTGTCAAACTCCTGGGCTCAAGCAATCCTCTTGACTTAAGTCTTACAAGGAGTTAGAGATACTGTCCCATGCCACTGACTCAGCTTCAACTTTTCAAAGGTCCTATGCAATAAAGAACTTGGCTGGCTTCTGTCCCCATTCCCAAGAAGTTGTCTATAAGTCTTTGGAATTTCCCTAGTGATGGGAATGTCTTTTGTTATTTAGGGTGCTCCAAAAAGATGACTCTAAGGTGGGTAGCCATACCAGAAAGATCAGTCATGTGATGAACCACTTTCATAAGCCTGACCTCTGGGGAAGAAGGAGGCTGAAAAATCATTCCAGTCACATACCCAAACCAATCAGACCTATGTAATGGAATTCTAATAAAGACTCTGGATACCAAAGCACAATCAACTGAACTTCTCTGGCTGGCAATACACTGTATTCTCACAGCATCCCTTTTGCCAAGAGTGCTGTCCTGAATCCACTGGGAGGGGACAACAGAAACTTTGCATCTTTCAAACTCCAATACTTTGACTCTATATACAATTTTCTATTTCCTTTAGGGGTTTCCTCCATTGCTTTTATCATTAAAAATGGTTTAATAACCTGATTGACCAGCTATTACTCTGTATTCTATTTCTATTTTCAGGTTTTATATCTGAAATACTGAACTAGATATTACTTTGGATATGGTTGGAGTTGAAAACCTTTTTTTTTTTTTTTTTTTTGCTAAACAGGAAACCAACAGTTAAATGTGAGGCAGGCTGTTGGTTTAACACAGGTATTAATTATTAGTTTTGGAAATTAGTCTACTATTCCTAGCACTTGAAAAACTAGGAATAGCTATATCTACATTTGCAAAGTAAATGTTGAATATCTGAATAAACATAAGACATTCAAATAAAAACTATTATTTTTAAAATAAAACTAAAGCAAGCTCTATCATGTAAAAGAAAAAGTTCTTGGATTGGTGGGTGAAGTTCATGGGTAGAGAGCATGCTTAGCATACAAGAGAGCCTGAGTTCAGTCAAGGGGAGTGGGGAAGAGATGAGAGAAAGAGAGAAGAAAAAAAAGAAAAAGGGTCTCTAAAAATGAGTAGGAAGACTGCCTAAACCCTACTTCTACTGAAACTCATTTTTGCTCTTTTAATTCTTTGCAAATGTAAACATACCTCTTGAATGGCTGTCATGACAACATGCTGGACAGACTCCTCCATCATCATAATGGCTTGGATGTACTCTGCAACAAGAACAATCTGGAAGGTCACTGTTAAGGTTAAAGACAATCAAAGGGGGTAAAGGTTAATACTTCATAAGTTTTTTAGCAGTGCTGGGGATTAAACTGGGCCTCACAAGTGCTGGGCAAGCACTGTTACCACTGAGCTATATTCCCAACCCTATGAATGTAGTTTCCAGTATTTTGATACTTCTGAGGGATCCCTTGTGAGGTTGATGTGCTTCGTGTAATGTGCTACAATAAAGCAAAGGATGAAAATCACAGTATTTATCTTTCTTGAAGATATTTTTCCCATTCTATATTCAGGTAAGGTTGCAGGTGAAATCAGGAGGGCAGGATAGTACATATGTCCATTAATGTTAATCAATGCAACAGTGAAGCAAAGGACTGATGGGAAACATTCCATTCCACTACATCTAAAATCCAAACATTATCTTTCCCATCAGCCTTTCTACACAGCAAAAACAAAAAAAGAAAAAACCTCTGAACTCTTGTGGGACATTAAAACACTAATTTGTATATAATTTATATTTTTATTAGAAAAAAATACTTTATGGAAAACCTGTGTAAGACAAAGAATTAAGATGAATTCAAGATAAATACTACGGTTAAATAAAAATTATATAACCCTGAGCTTTAAAATAAAGTCCCACACTTGTAATATGTTAAGGTAGCACCACCCTTACCACTGCTAAGAAAAAGACCTCTTAGCCTTCTGTAGTTTGGGAACAGTTTTTTTTCCTTCAAATACAACAACATATAAAAAAAAGCAGTACTAAGCATAAAAAAAAAAAACAGAACTAGAAGAGCCCAACAAATATGGTAAACATTTTAATAATAAATATTTTTTTCTCAGATCTGAAACACACATGTGCGCACACACACGCACACACACACAAATAGCTCTTGATCCTTTAAAGCAGTATATTAAGGGGTCATACTCATACTGTGAAAGATCAAATAATCTCTTGATAAAACATATAATATGTGGAATGTCAAAATAATCAAATTTTGGGGGCCAGGGATATAACTTGGTGGCACAGTACCTGCCTGGCATGCACAAGGTCCTGAGTTCAATTCAACACACACACACATACACACACACACCAAATTTTAACATTCTGGTTGTTAATTCCAAAGCTTTGAGCTTAACAAAAACATGTTTTTAAAATAAATATTGTCATAAGGATACTTACACCCAACCAAACGTTTGGCTACACAAACAAATATAAACAACACAAATCTCAGGCATTGTTCTTAGAGCAACAGTAGGAATACATCATCACTTGTCCAATAAGAAATTCTTTTAGCTTGAGGTCAATTTTTTGGTTTTGTTTTCTTAGTGACAATTCCAGTACGAGTGTTAGGATATAGCAAGGTTATGCTTTTATACATTCTGTTCAAACTTATCAGACACAGAAAGCAGCAAGGTGAGGATGACTGACTAACCTTCGGAACGAAAAAGACTGTGGACATGGAAGGGAAGCAGCACTGTATTGATAATGTGCAAAGGAAATTTAACGGTAGCCCATTGGACGTGAAGAAAGTAACAGTAGGGTAAGAAGGTCATGAAGTTAGTAGGTGTGAGAGGGGAAGCGTTAGTTAAGAAGCGGTGTTGCCACGTCAAGGCCCTTCCCCGCGAACACCGTAAAGTGCTACGTGATAAAATGATGATGAGAACTACATTAATGTGCAACTCACCAATCTCAAAGTAAAAACTACAATGATATAGGTGCACATCTGAGGTAATGTTGGAGAAAAAGGTATTCCACTTAAGGGAGTTAACCCTGAATCATAGTTGGTCAAAATTTGTAAAATAGTATAATACAAACATCTTTAAATTTAAATCTGGAAGAAACAAGATTTTGTCCTTGCCTAGCATTTCACAAGTCAGAAATCTTGGCAAATCATATCATATTTATGAGTCCCAGTTTCTTAATCTGTAAGAAATATTTTTTATTATTAGTGACTGGTATAGTACCAATCAGAGGGTATATCAGAGTATCTTCTACTAGTAATCTTTGCTTTTTCAAATTTACCATCATTTTATTTCCACCAGTTAGAGAAGTCAACAAAATAAAAGCACCATTAGTCCAAGTTCTCAGCAGTTACTCCTTACTTCTAACTGGAAACATCTAAACACAGGGCCTTTTTATTTGTATAGTGTTTTAAGTATCACAAGGCAAATACACAGACATGATTTCATTTATTCCTCATAATGATGAGATTTCTTTCTTTCTTCTGTCTGTTTGTCTTTTTGAGACAGGGTCTCACTATGTAGTTCAGGCTGGCCTTGGGCTCACTTTGTAGCCCAGGCTGGTCTCAAACTCCTAAGGCCTCAGCCTCCCAAGTGCTGGGATTACAGGGGTGCACCACCACACCTGGCATGATGATAAAATGTCTACATGATCATTTTGCAGAAAATAGGGTAAGCATCCTATCCACTGTTAGGTAGCAAATGGCAGAGCCACTTTAGTGAGCCTCACATTACATAACATATAAATACAATGACGGTTTATTCTTCACAAGTATATGAAACTCATATTTGATTCTTAGCTCTCTGTTGTGTTTCTGAGAATAAAGAATATTCTAAATCTGGACAATTGAGATGTTAAAATCCCACTAAAAAAAACATTTCATCACTTATACGACTGCAGGGGGAAACTGAATCTAGACTGATTTACATAAGAACTTCAATAAATATTATGATTATCTTTCTATAGGAATAGATACAGATAATACCTTTATCTTTTCTCAGTCCTATTCTGTAATAAATGAGGTTAGCCAATGCTTAATAGCTACACTTTTCCCTGTATCTACACATATTAAACCCCAGAACTTGATGTATTTCCTACCATAATATGTAAGAAGCCATTATCTGATTATCAATGAAGTATAATTAATTTCTCATCCACCTTAAAATGAAAGTATTGGGCTGGGGATTTAGCTCAGTAGCTTAAGCGCTTACCTGGTAAGTGCAAGGTCATGAGTTCAATCCCCGGTACCAAAAAAAAAAAAAAAATGAAAGTATCTTCATTGAGATTTGCCTTTCCTAAATCTCCTCATGTATTTCTAACCTTTAACAAAAATTCATCAGACATTTCAGAACAAAGATCATGAGTGTACTGTGCTAAATTAAATGAACAGCAAACTAAAACTTACTATTTGAGCAAGGCATAATAAAATCTAAAAAGAAAGGAGCAAAAGAGAAACATACATTGTTTTAAAAAAAATCCTGAGCCAAACACCAATACAACTAGTCGTGACTTTAAAAAAAGTGTTGATTCTTTTTGCGGTACCAGGGATCGAACTCACGACCTCGCACTTGCCAGACAGGCGCTTATGCCACTGAGCTAAATCCCCGGCCCGATTCTTTAAACTTATTATCAGAACAGCAAAATACAAAGAACAAATAATGGAAATCTGCTGAATGTTACCAGGTATGAGGGAAAAAAATTCTTTGGACAAAAAAAAAGCTAGTCTTCCTCAGTGTAAGTAGCTGTAAAATGGAGTACTGTGCAGTCATCACTTGGAATAGTCCTTACCTATCTATTCTGCTTTATTTCCCTTTATCCCTTCCTTACTATATTCCAGCTAGAGTTTTGTGGGGTTAGGTCCATCAGAAGCAATCCTGGTCTTTATTATATCCAATTTATACTACTTAGGTTACTCTTAACATACTCATCCACAGCTTTACAAACTTCCTGCACTGAATGTCTTAACTGTTCCCCATTACACTTTACCTCCTGTTACAAGTCATATCTAGAGGTTGCCCCCCAAAGCCTCATATGTTGCTAGGTGAGGCTTCTGGGAGGTGACTGGATGGTGGGGGCACAATACCCATTTGTGGATTAGTCCACTGATGAATTTACAGCTAACTGTGACGTGAAGGAGGTGAAGCCTGTTTGAAGGAGGTATGGCACATGGCCCAGAAGAGTCTACCTCCCTCCTCTCTTGATCCTTCTCCTGCTTCCTACTGCCCTGCCATGAGCTGTCTCCCCTCAGTCATGTCACTCTGCCCTGGAGCCAGCCAACTGGGAACTGAAATGTTCACAAACTAGGAGATAATATAAACCTTGCCTCCTTTAAGTTATGTGTCCTAGGTTTTATGCCTCAGTGATGAGAAAACAACTGAGACACCTTCTGAGCCTTTACCACTACCCTGGTTATTTATTTATTTATTTGTGTTAATAAATACTTAATGCCTTTCCCCTCCACTCAAGTTCCACCAGGGCAGGTACTGTGTATGTTTTCTACCATTGTGCTTCCCTAGACTCTAATGTATCACTTCAATAAATATTTATAAAATAACCAGATAAAGAGCAAAAATAAATTTAAAGTAAAATAGTATGTAATAAACTTGAACATTATTTTTTTAGAAAACAAGTGATCACCATTCAAATGAGAGTATCAGTCAGTAGAGGAAATAGAAAAGCTACTTAAGATTAAATGAAGGCTGAAGGAGAAAGACCACAAGTTCAGGCCCAGCCAATGTAACTCAGAGAGAGAGAGAGAGAGAGAGAGAGAGAAAAGAAAAGAAAAGAAAAGAAAAGAAAAGAAAAGAAAAGAAAAGAAAAGAAAAGAAAAGAAAAGAAAAGAAAGAAAAAGAAAAAGAAAAAGAAAAAGAAAAAGAAAAAGAAAAAGAAAAAGAAAAAGAAAAAGAAAAAGAAAAAGAAAGAAAGAAAGAAAGAAAGGAAGGAAGGAAGGGCCCAGGAATATAGCTCCATGATAAGGCCCTGGGTTCAATATCCAGTAACACACACACACACAACTTGGAAGAAATTTTAAACAGATGTAATTATAGTATCTATGTATTGAAGCTAGTCTTCAATATCTATGTAATTACAGTATCTATGTAATTACAGTATCTATGTATTGAAGCTACTCTTCAAATAACTTCAACAAAAGGCAGATCTACTGTCTTGGATTACTATATATATAAAAGTATGATAGTTTTCTCCAGCACTCTGAAAGACTGAGGCAAGAAGATGGAAACTGAGCTCAGCCTTGCTTAGTGACTTAGTCAAACCCACTTCAAAAGAAAAACAAAAGGTTGGGAATGCAGCTCAGTGCAAAGGCCCTGCGTTCAACCCCCAGAACCAAACAAACAAACCAAAAACTAAAACAAAACAGTAAAAAGAAACAAATAAAGTACCATATTTTTCTAACTAAGTCTGTACACTAACATTATTAGACTAGCCTTCTCAAAGTCTATGCTAGTGATTTTACCAACTTACATTCCACACATTCATAGAATATGAATCATTTTAAAAACTGACATTTTAAGTCTTCAAAACACACAATAAAAAACTAAACTAAAATCAGTGATTTGAGATACCATCTATAAATGTTTCCATATAACTTAATTTGAATCATTATGATGTAAGAAATTGTACTATTTTACATTAAGTATCTCATACTGTCCCAGAATAATCTTATGAGGTAGGCACTAAATGCTCTTTTTACTGAGAAACTAAATCACAGAGACTGAATAATTTGCCCCTTGTGCTCCACACTTGCAAGAGTGGAATCAGGTCCTGAAACAGTTGACTAGACAATGTATCCCATGTCTTAAAAATCAAGGACACAATTACTTCCTGAACTGCAATTTTATAAACTGAATTAGTAAATCAACCAGTATTTATATAATAATAATAATAATGATATAATACACTGGATCAATTTAGTTCTGGAAACAAAGTTGGATATTTTAGATCATAACACAAAGGAAACAAGGAAAAATAAAAGATGATATCAGATTTACAGTTTGTGAGATCTTTTTAGCATTGCAGTAACGGAGGAAAATCATTTTTATTTTAAAAGTCTTTGTTCATCTTTGTGAAAACAAATCAAAAGTTGTTCAATTGGAAGGCTTTACTTTTTTGAGAGTATGTTAACATGAAATGTCCTTCGAGGTGCAGTTCTATAGTTTCAGGTACTCAGGAGGCTGAGGCAAGAGGATCTACTACAAATTTGAGGCCAGCCTAGAAAAGTCAGTGAGATCCTATCTCAAAATAAAAAAGTCAAGGATGTGTGAAGCCCTGAGATCAATCCCCAGTAATGGAGAAAGACAGAGACAGAGACAGAGACTGAGACAGAGACAGAGACTGAGACAGAGACAGAGACAGAGACTGAGACAGACAGAGACAGAGAGAAAATTTCATGGTATTTCTGAAAGTTCTACAATTATTTATAAATAAGTAGAATAAAAAAATCTTGATAATATGTAATTGAATTCCCTCCTTTCAAAGACAATTAAGGTAATATTTAAAATTTAAATAAGGAAGTAGTTTCTTATGGAAGAACAGCTATCAGATTTAGGGATAGGAAACCTAATTACAAATCTATTTTATTTACAATCTACATACAATGGTAAATGTTCCCTCTTCTTTCCCCACAATAAAGACAAACTTGTAAATGTTTCAAATACATTTTTAAAAAATCACCTAAGGCATCTATGATAGATGTAGGTTGGGAATGCAGATCTGAATACCCAATGAACTGGTATACATTTCTGTTCATTTGTTGCAAACTAATAGGCAAACCTTTTCCAATCAACAGTATCTTTTTATCCAATGTAGGCGTGGTTAAAATGCATTACAAACAACTTGCTTGGGCAAAGGTGTAAATCTGTGGCAGAGTGCTAAGCATGCACAAGGCCCTGAGTTTCATCCCTAGCAGCACCACAGTAAAGAAATAAGCTATTCAAGGAACTATGTGGTCTTACAGAAAGGGAAAAAAATCTCACCACAATGAAATTTATTCTAATTTGCAAAACTCAGTTAAGGCTGCAACAAGTTACTTGCCAACTGTAGAAAATGGGAAGTATTAGAAAGGTGCTATTATTTATACTAGTGCTTTATATATGAGACAGATATTACATATTCATTTCCTTCAGTACTTCAAATGCATAGGCTAACTTCAAATGAATTAATTACCTTGCTTCTGTTCACAATTCACAGCGCAGCCTAAAATGAGCTGAAGCATCCTTCCAAGCTCTGCTGCATCAGAATGCTCCCCAATAAGGTTTACATCCGGAAGGGTAAAGTCATTAATCTGCTGACCCAAAATCTGAATGAAGACAAAAAGATTACAATTGCATTCACTTTTATAGACCAAATAAAATATTTGACAGAGATTAGTTTATCACCAAAAACTCAATGCCGAGCACATAGCTGTTCTGCCAATCTGACTCCCAACTCCATACCTAAGTTATAACTATCCACATCACAGCAACTTGGTTCTCCATCCTTTATGTGGTGTGTACACTGAAAGAAACTGCATACTACTAATTCCTCTACTGCTCTAAGGAAGACTGCATGTTTGCTTTCTGATAAACTAGAGCCAGAAAGTTTTCAACTAGAGGGGCAACACAAACAGCTGAGTAAACAAAAATTCACACCAACAGTCAGATTTTCTCACTGTACTTGATTCTCAAAATACTGGTAGCAAAGTATCATGTTAGCACAAATGTAGGATACCTTTATGGGAAAATTGACTGGTCCTATAGGCAAACAAGTGGAAAGATCTCTGTCCAATAACCCCAAAGTGAAATTTAACACTATTAAAAAAAACCCTGTCAAAGTTCAATCAGATTTTTATAGTACCATGTTTTTAAATATCATCAAACCATCTAAGATTATTAAGACATTTGAAAAAAGTCTCTGATGTGGAAAAAAAGACAGTGTCAAAGGAAAACAGTGTAAGAAGTGGAAAAAAAAATTTTAAATAAAACCCTACAAATATATATATATAACAGTAAAATTTTCAAGAAAAGGAAAAATAGAATTATGTAAAAATTCAAGATCACATTTTTTTCTGGCCTAGAAGGTGAGAAAAGAGGTTATGAACAGAAAGGCACATAGAGTGGCTTTCAAAGATGGTGGCAATATTCCACAGACCTATGTTACATGACTGTAATTAACCATTAAACTGAACATATACACATCAGACACTTTTCTGAATACACATTTAATTTATAGTGAAAAGGTAATGTGGGTTGTGGGGAAGGAGGTCTGCTATTCTAACCAGGTGATCAAGGAAAGCCTCTTATGTTAAGATAAAAACTGAGCATCAGGCCTGGAGGTGGAACTCAGTGGTAGACATATGCTTGGCATGTGTGAGACCCTGGGTTCCAGCCCCAGTACCAAAACAAGCAAGTAAACAAAACAACATCTCACCCCCAAGCCTCTGATCTAGAATGAAGAAGCAAACCTCCTAGCCAGCAATATCAGGGGAAAATATAGCACACAAGTTACCCCAGGGCTGTTTTGAGGTATAAGTGTACCTGAACTTCAGTAACAATCAAGATCAGCATGGTTAGGATAGATGGAGATCAAACTGGGAGTAGGGGACAGATGATTTAGGTCCTTATGAATTACATCAAGGATACTGATTTTATTCTAAATGATAATGGGAAAATAAACTGAATTAAATGAACACAAATACACCATCAACTCAAATTAAGTTTAATCCCCACATTTTTTGAGTTACAAAGGATTAAACCCAGTTTTTTGGGTTGAGCTATATCCCCTGTGCCACTCCTCTTTGCAGTCTTGGAAACAAAATGGGTACTATATTACTAAATTCCAACCATAGCACTTACTGTTTTTTATTCTGAGATAGGGTCTCACTAAACTACCTCGGCTGCCCTTCAATTTACAATCTTTCTTCCTTAGACTCCCTCAATAGTGGGACTACAGGTGTGTGTGTGTGTGTGTTTTGTTTTTTTTTTTCTGCAGAGAGGGAGTCTTGCTAAATTGCTTGGGTTGAACTCTTTGAAGTTCTACCTGTACCTGCCAGCGTACTGGGATTACAGGCATGTGCTACCATGACTAATTTCTTCCTTGAGAAGAAATATCAATCTTTAGAAGGATATACAAAAATTGTTCATAATGTTTCTTATGAAGAGAACAGAATGAGTTAAAAAAAATGAAAGTAAAAAGAAACCTCTTTAATACTCTCAAATATTAAATAGTATATCCATAATATGAGAATATCTGAAAGCTCTCTTCAGCAAACAAAAAAGAGCTCTTGGGAATCAAAAAGATGACTGATTTAGCAACAGTGAAAGCTTTAATGGGCAAAATGGATAAAAGTTGTGTAATTATCACAGAAGGAGCAAAACACAAGCAAAAAAGAGAGAGGCATAGTGGTGTACACCACTAATTCCAGTAATCAGGAGGCTGAGACAAAGGACAACAATGAGTTAGAGGCCAGTATGAATTACACAGCAAGACCTTTTCTCAAAAAAATATAATAAACAGTTAAGATAATTAAGAATCAATGAGGGAGGCTCAAAGATTGAACAGAAATTTTAGGAAAGAAAGCAAAGAAGCTAATGTGGGAAAAATGAATAAAACACACATATATATTTATATATAAGAAAATTTTCTTAAAACTAAACCTAGTAAATATTTAGCCCAGTATGGCTGCACATACCTGTAACTCAGCATTCTGGAAAGCTGTGGCAGAAGGACTACAGTTCAGGCCCAACCTGGGTAATTTAAGTGACTGAGCAAGACCTTGTCTCAAAATTTAAAAAAGGGCTGAGAATGTAGCTCAATGTGAAGGTCCTGAGTTCAAACTCTAGTACTACAAAAACAAAACAAAATGACCAAAAAAATCCCTAAACTAGTAGATATTCAGTTTTAAAGGACTGCTAAGAGCTAAGCATAATAAAGTAACTACTGCTCCCAAAAATGCACCTTACACCAAAGCATAAAATTGTAAACCTTTGCAAGTAAAAACACGATGTTAAAATTTTCACAAAATGAACAAGTTACTAACAGGATAGAAATTCTCATGAAATGCTAAAACTCTCAAAAGAGCAGCACTGTAATCCAGAGGAAAAGTAGTAAGGCCTTTGATACACTGGGATTTTCCAACTGAAATTTCATAGCCAACTCAACATAAGGGAGAACTATAATTATTTTCAAACATACAAAGCCTGAAAATATTACCTATCACATATGCTTCTGAAGATGGTATGGAAAATGTACTCCACCAAAATAATAAAGAAAGTAAACCAGAAAGAAAAATGATTTAGTAAAAGGAATACAAGAAAGGACAGAGACAAAGGCATTTCCAGGATGAGAATGAAAGGTAACAACTGAGTCAGGTGGATCCTAAGTTGGAGCTCAGCCTGGGCAACTTAGCAAAACCTATCTTAAAATTAAAAACAGAAAAAGAGCTCAGGATCTAACTCAGTGCAAAGATCATGGGCTCCACACCCAATACCAAAAAACAAAACAAAACACACCAAAAGGTAAAATCAGTTCTACTCTCTGAACTTTTCCCCAGTAGTTCCAGACTCTTCTGATGTAGACTGAAGATGATAAAGTTGTAGGGCTAGAGTTTTGCCAAAAGATAAAATGGAAGTAGGTAATGGAGTTGACTTTAATGGTGCAGAGGCTCTCGAATCCCTTCACAAGTAAGGGGTGAACAGAGAGAGAATAATCAGCGAAAAGCACAATCTAACAAAGTAGTGATCATCAACAAAATATCCATAATATAATGAACAAGTTGCTCAACTACTCATCATCTAGTAGGTGCCAGTAATAGCATCCTACAAACGGTACTAGAAGACAAACTATATTTTGAAGGCAATTTTTCCTTAACTTGAAATTTATCTAATAAATTTCAAATACAATGAGGAAAAAAAAAGCTTACCTCATGATTATAATCCAAGATTCCTTTTAAAATTTTCTTTAAATTGCTAATCTGTTTAAAAAGAGAAACAACAGCATAAAAGGCAAACATAAATAAAAACATACTTTAACATAAAAAATTATCATATTTTCTCACTGACAGCATTTGCAACAAATACACTGTGCCTATTGTAAATATATTCTTACTTCTGTGTGATAGATCCCATTGTAACCCTCATTCTACAATGTGGAAATTGAGTTCTATAAAGGTTAAATATTCCCCCACATATAACAAAGGTTAGAGGTGTGATTTGGACACAGGTGCTCTGGCTCCAAAGCTCATGCCCTCACACACTATGTTCTACTGCCTCAATTATGTATTTAATGGGCTATTTAGGTTATCTCCATTTCTTCTATTTCAGATGATTTCACCATTGGCTGAGTTTCTAAAGCTCACTAGACTTACTAGATAAAAATGTAACAATTATATACATAAAATATTTACAGATGGAAAAACAACAAGAAATACCTTTAGTCTCCAATTATCTCCCACTTCAGTTTTGATTCTGTTTAGCCAATTTTCATCAAAATATGTAGGATCTCTGCAATTAAGGAAAGACTAGCATATTAAGATCATGTAGCTACCATGCTAAAAAAGAAAATAAAACTGAATCTTATTCTATATCATTACTTCAGTGAGCCATAAAAAATGTATTTGACACATATCAGCCACTAAGTAATTCAGTATGTATGAGCAGCTGTAATCACTGTATGACAGATTTTTTCTAAGAGCAATTATTGACTCACTATAAAAATATCAAATATTGGGGCCGCAGATTTAGCTCAGCAGCATAAGTGCCTGCCTGGCAAGCACGAGGTTGTGAGTTCAATTCCCAGTACCAAAAAAAAAAAAAAAAAAAATCTGCTTTGAAAAATACCAAATATCTTTCCTTTTTATAGGAAAAGCTAGTAAGTAGTTAATATATTTTTAGAAGTTATAGTTGAATAGACAAAGCTAGAATTAACTGTAGATACCATATAAATATCCAGAAACAGATTAAAGTCAGACAAGTTTTTCAGTTAATATTTCAATCATCTCCTTCACCTAATACTCCAAAGTGACTGACAATGTCACTAAATTTCAGTTTCTTCAAATAACAAAAACTGAAAACCTATTTTCTCAAATGTAATGCTAGGCATTAGACCAAGCTGAATACCATTTCTGTCTGCAAAAGACCTAAGTACTGCTGTGTACAAACACATTGAAACAAGAATACAAAATCTAAACATTTATTTTTCCTAGTGAGAATTCCATACTTCTAGCAAATGGTAAGAAAAAGACTCTAACCTTCTCAAACTAAGAATGAACCTCATCTTAACATTTTTCAGACTCTAAGAAATGACCTAATTTGTCCAAGACCACAGAGGAACACCTATGTTTATCCTAGTCTAGTAGTAACTGCTAAGTCCAAGATCTTTCCATAACACCACAACCACCTTTATTCAACCAAAGAACAGAGTGGCAATGAAACAGGTTGGGAATAAAAGCTACATTTAAACTTTTACTGGAACTCAAACTGATAAATATAATCAGTACTAAGTTTTATTCATGGTTAGCTTTACATAAGCAGCAATTTTACCTTTTATTATGAAGAAAAACATATTTATTTAGGTAATACATACATATTAAAAGAACTGTTATAACTAAATTACCTCTAAAGAAATCTATTGATTTTTCAAGCCTGTATGTTTTGGGTTTTTTTTTTTTTTTTTTTTTAAGAGTGCAGAGGGAGGGATGGGATGAGGCTTTCCTTCAGACAGGGTCTTGCTATGCAGTCCAGGCTGATCTTGAACTTCCTATATACCTAAAAAGCTGGCCTCAAATTCAAAATCTTCCTGCCTCAGTCTTTCAAGTGCTGAGACTATAGGTATGTGCCAACACACACACAGCCTTTGAAACCTGTATCTTACTACCTGAAACATATTAACTTTACATAAAACAGCTTAATGCTCTTATTGCGAAATACAATTCATATAGCATACAATTTGCCTAAAGTATACAAGTAGTTTAGTACATCACACTCAAAATTATACAAGCATCACCACAATCCAACCTCAGAGTTCATCATCCCCAAAAAGAAACCTTTTACTCCATTAACTATCATACCTTATTTCCTCTTCTCAGTTTCTAGAAATCACTGATTTACCTCCATGAATTGCCTGTTCTGGACACTGTATTTAAA
This sequence comes from Hydrochoerus hydrochaeris, assembly GCA_004027455.1. Lineage (NCBI taxonomy): Eukaryota > Metazoa > Chordata > Mammalia > Rodentia > Hydrochaeridae > Hydrochoerus > Hydrochoerus hydrochaeris. Next base: position 62,791 of record PVLA01010054.1, read on the forward strand.
TAAAATCATACATGGTCTGTTCTGTCTTGCTTATTAGAGTGTTGTTGTTGTTGTTGTTGTTGTTGTCTGAGACATGGTCTCATTCTATAATGCAAACAGGCCTCAAAATCGCAATTCTTCTCTCTGCCTGCTGAGTGTTGGGACTGTAGGTTAGGCAAGCATCATCACATCCAGTTTGGTGTGTTAAAGGTTTATTCTATACTGCAACTTGCATTAAAACTTTGTCTCTTTTTAAGCCTGAGTAAAATTCCACTTACAGGTGTACTGTCAAGTACTACATAAAAACATTCTGGCCAATGATAGCATATACAATGGTAATCTTCTAAGACTATACTGCCTAGTGATACTGTAGCTACCTTACTTTCTACTGTAAGCATGATGTATAATGTCTGCATAAAGATAAAAATTGCTTAATGATGCGTTTTATAATGTCCCTGCCATTAAGTGACACATGACTACACCACATTTTGTCAGATGATGTACATATGACACTACTTCTTTTTAGCTATTGCAAACAACAATGTGTTGATGCTTGCCACCAGTTTCTGTGTGGACATGTTTCATCTGGGTAAATACCTAAGAAGAACTGTTGGGTCTCATGATAAATCCATGCTTAACACTGAAGCAAAACCAAACTGTTCCCAAGGTAACTGCATCATTACACAATCCTGCCAGCTATGTAAGTGGGTTCCAATTTTTCCACAGCCTTGCCAAGGTATTATTTGTTTAGTGTCAGCCATCCAAATGAATGTGAAGTGGTTTCTCCTTGTAGCTTTGGGTTTCTCTGATGGCTAATGATGATAAGTGACCACTCATGTCTTTTCTTTTCTTTCTTTTTTTTTTTTTTTTTGTCATTTGTATACCCTCTTTGGTCTATTCAGATTGTTTGCCCACTGAAAAACTGGAGACAGGAAAACTGGTGCACATCAGTAAATCCAGCACTCTGTGAGGCAGAGGCATGAGAATCACCAAGCTCAAGCTCTGCTTGGGCAAATTAGTGAGACTTTATCTAAAAAAATAGTTGGGGATGCAATTCATTGAGAAGGTTCTGGGATCAATCCTTAGTGCTGCAAAAAAGAAAAATTGAGGTGTTGTTCATTATCAAACTGTAAGCGTTTTTGTTCTTTTTAAAATTCAGGACACAGGAACATTATATATAATTTCCCACCTGCCTTCCTGCTTTTTTTCTTTTCTCTCTTCTTTCTTTCACTCAGGGCCTTCACACTGAGCTATACCTCCAGCTTTTACAAATTTATTTTGAGACAGGGTCTTACTAAACTGCCCAAGCTGGGGTGAAACTTGCCATTCTCCTGCCTCAGCCTCCCAGAGTGCTGGGATTACAGGTATGAGATACCTTGCCCAGCCATTTTTCATTTTCTTGATGGTCTACTTCACACACAGGTTTTTAATTTTGAGAAGCTCTATTTATCTGTCTTGTACTTTTTGGTATCACATCTAAGAAACCTATGCCTAATTCAAAGTCAAAAAGGCCAGGTGTGGTGCGTATGCCTGTAATATCAGTACTCAGGAGGCTGAGGCAGGAGAACTATAACGAATTCAAAGTCAATCTGGGCTACAAAGTGAGTTCAAGGCCAGCCTGAACTGCATAGCAAAACCATGTCTCAAAAATGACAAAAAAAAAACAAACAAAAAACAAATAAAACCCCAAAAAGTCAAAAAAATTTACTCCTATGTTTCCTTGTAAGAATTTTTTATACTTTTGGCTCCTATATTTGGGTCTATGATTCACTTGTATATAGTGATAGGAAGGAGACTAACTTCACTGTTTCATCTATATTTATTTTAAGTTTAATTTTGTGTTTTTAGTTGAGATTATTTTGCTTTTAAGAGAAAACAATTTGAGCAAATTTATGCAAGAAAAGGTCTATGCACTTGAACAATACTGAGGTGTGTTGACACTAAGCACAGCTGAGTCCAAAAAAATATTGGAGTAAAAACCCAGACAATACTAACTTTCATCTTTTCTTCTTTCTGCCCATCTATGACATTTTCTTTCTTCAGACCAATTTTTTTTTCCTGTTTCTCTATATACAAGGCTACAGATACATTCTAAAACTTTATCACTTCAGTTCCAATAATGAAAGACAGCTTGGCATTTAATTTTAATTCTAAATCCCCAGGAAAATTTAAATGTTCCAGTCACTGTTTTTCATCCCTGGTCCAATGACATGTAACCAGTAGGAAACAGTGCTACAAGCAAGACACACGTTTGCTGGTAAGAGCCAGGATGACTATCAAGAGAGGTAGGCTGGTCGGTTTTAAAAGGGTCTACCTTAAACCAGCAGATAGCTCCCAACTGTTCTTAGCTCAGAATTTCTAAGGAAAACAGCACAAAAGAAAACAGCAAAGTGGATTTTACTAAAATATTAAAGAACTACCTTAAAGATCACAGAAGTCAGAAATTTTTCAGTGTTATTTCTGATACTAAAATAGTCTTGCCAAGATGGCCGATCAGTGAGCAACAAAATACAAAGCTTCCTGGGCAAAACAACTCATACGCCAGAATAAAATACCCTGGAGAGACCCAGACAGAGGGAGATGGATCCTCTTGACACAGGAAGCAATTAAAACATAAAAAAGCTCATCAAATACTTTGGGACTACAACTGAAACAGCTGAAAGTCACGGAACACAGCTTTTTCACGGTGACCCACCAAGTGTGCACCAGCTTGAATCCATGCCGGCCGGCAGAGCCGTCCAAACTCGTTCCCACCACCACTCACAGGACACACAGCAGCGCTGAAGTCAGGGGTTGGTGAGCCCAACGGAGAGCGGACCCAGCAAAGTCACCTTCATTAATCCACGGTCAGTGCTAGGAATGAGACCCCCCACACACATGGGAAGGGCATGATCAAATGGGCGACATGTTGGAATCGGGCAGGAGGAGCCTGAACTGGGAGTGACAGTGACTTTGGTTGGTCGCTCCCTTCCCAGAGCAGATTCATGGGATTTGCTTGGACTGGGCCGCGCCCCTGGGCAGGACCCAATGAGCCATCCCAAATTGATTCCCTGCGCCTAGCAAGCACTAACTGGGTGAAGGCACCTGAAGTTTGGTTGGCTTGGTGGGGAGGGGCAGGCAGGAGAGGGCAGAGTTCCCTCACAAGTGTGCTTCGGAGGAACCGTGGCCAATAGGGAAGGAGGCTGGCACCTACACAGTAACCTTGCAGAGGAAGCCAAGGCCATGACAGGAGAGAGAGGCAGGAGGAGGACCCCAGCCCAGAACCCTGAGAACACTGAACCAGGAGAAGGAAAAACAAGGGAGAGTGAGGGTGGCAACCATACATCAGACATGGCTTCAATGGACATTAAGAGATATCTTCGGGACCTTGTAGACGAGCTCAAAACTGAAATATTAAATCAGGTAAAGCAGGATATGAGTAGAGTAATAAAAGAAATGCTCTCAAGAAGCATCTCTCAGGATGATACAGACAGAAGAAGGAACACAAAAAAAGGAGAGAAACATTCGATAAAGAATATAAAGAAAATATAGAATACATGAAGCAGATTCAAAGAGACTACCAGGAAATTAAAAACTCCATTGAAAGCTGGCAAAACTTCTTAAAAGAAACTAAGGATAGACTATCAAAACTTGAAGACAAGTTGGCAGTGTGTGATGATGAAAGGAAAGATCTCTTAAAAATAACAAGGAAACAGGCAGTAACAATACAAAGGCTAGAAGATGACAAGAGAATCTACAATTTAAGAATAAGAAACGTGAACGAAGAAGCAGGAATACATACAGGCGAATTACAAAGGCTATTCACAGAAATAATTAAGGAAAACTCCCCAAGCATGGGAAAAGAAAATGAAATTCGGTTGTGTGAGGCATACAGAACCCCAGCCACCTACAACCAAAACAGATCTACACCCAGACATATAATAATCAAGATGCCAGAAATTCAATATAAAAAAAGAATATCAAAAGCCATCAGAGAAAAGAAACAGATTACCTATAAAGGTAAGCCCATCAGAATCATGGCTGACTTCTTGACACAGACCATCAGATCAAGAGGAGCTTGGAGTGAAGTATGCAAAGCCCTGAAAGAGAATAACATCCAGCCCAGATTGATGTACCCTGCAAAACTGTCACTAGAACTTGATGAAGAAACAAGATGCTTCCATGACAAAGAGGAACTGGGCGAGTTTGTGACCATCAATCCAACCCTACTGAGAATACTGAAGGACATTCTAGAGAGAGAGAAAAAAAAATACCAGGATTTTAGGAACAGTGGCAGAAAGGCTTCAATGAGTGGGGCAATGAGTAGAATGAAGGAGAAAAGTAGACAAAGACAGGAAAATAGCATGGCAGAAATGAGGCAGAGAAGGATAACCAGAAACTCTAACACAGATGGCCTTGATACACTATATTGTTAATAGTGCACCAGGATTTAAAACCCACATTACTCACACTACTCTGCTTAGATGTATTATGTTCTGTTCCAGTCAATCTACCTGTACTAGATTTGAGGGCACAGACAGTAATCCCAAAAATAACAGGATATAGTATGGTAATCATCCTTAATTTCCTATTAATTTAATCTAAAGCTCTGTAAAACCTACACTGTTTTACCATTATTGATCGTATTCAAATCTGGTTTGTTGGATCGTGGTTTTGTATTGATAGATTTTATTCAAAGCTGTTATGATTGATAGTATCAAATCTCAGAGTATAGGCAACTACACTTAAGATGACAAGATCCACTAGAATATCCACTATGGTTTGATTATTACCTGCCTTTGAAGTTTTATACTGTCTACAATGTTTTATTTTTACTAATATTATTATTTACTGCTATACTCAATTATACTGCTATATTCAATTATGCCTGATGATATAGACATTCTATTGAAGATAATAAGAAACAACACAGTAATCATTGTAGATCACCTTGTACTATGGTTTTATACGACTTTTTGGTTTCATGTTTTTATAGGAATTTGTTTTGTTTTGTCTTGCTAAGTTTTGTTCTTCCCTCTAATA
>PVLA01010055.1:0-67802 GCA_004027455.1 Hydrochoerus hydrochaeris
GCACTCATTCCTTGATTCACCCTTCCTCTGTCTCTTCCCTACCTTTCTTCCTAGGATTTTCTAACCTGGAAATGTGAAATGTGAAAATTCTGAAAAGAGTGACTGGTGAAAAGTTTATAGGATTGCTCCATGAGAATAGAGACCTAGCTACTGGAGAAAAAAAGCAGATTCTTGTTTGGGGACAGGAAATAAAGAGATTAAGGTAGGGACATGCTATTTCTAAAATTAACAAGAGAAAAATAAGGATATGGGCCCCTTTTTCTCAGTCAAATAGGAGATAAGATTATATTTAACAAGTGCGCGTACTGTGGATAAAAATCAAAGAATTGAGATACTTGTCAAAGATTTGAAAAACTTCTGTTTTAAAAATCTGATAAACAGTTCACAATAGACAGCAATGAGGCCTGATTTAAATCAGAAAGTATGAATTTGTACTAAACTTATGTTCATAAATTTCTGATTAAAAAAAAAAACAGCTAAGATGAACCAACACAGTTGACCCCAAAAAACTAAGCAGATATAAAAAGAGACTTAAATATTTTTAAAAGGCCTACAATAAAAAATGCTAAGTCATAGTTTTTAAAAAGGAAGAAAACCAGAACAATGGTGGCCCTAGGATCTTGAGAAGAATTGAGGAACTGGGGCAAAATGTTTGAAAAGTGGAAGAAATGATAATTAAGGGGAAAAAAAAAGACCATCATTGAGTCATGGAGACATGCTCCTAACAGCGCTGCTATCTCTTTTAAAAATTAATTTGAAGGTTTCTGTTTAAAAGTCACATTTAGTCACATTACTGTCACATTCAGACAGTAAAGGTTTTTTTTACATTACTATGGCAAAATTAAAAAATACAACTGTCAGCATTTGAATCTATTTTAGGAGGTTATCAGGAAAGCTCGGTGTCAAGTTCAGACAGAAAGACTTTTTTTTTTTTCTATATTGCCGCAACTAACTGTATTTGAACCTATTAGGGAAGTTCTTGGATTAAGAAGGCTTTTTACTGACAAAGGAACACATATGTCAAAAAACATTGTTTCCAAACATTGCTTGGAAATGTGAAGGAAGGGAGAGAGAATGGGAAGATAATATGGAGTTTTTTGAACAGTTAACTTATGAAGAAAGGAAGTTCACATCACTACAAAAATCAGATCCAAACATGATATAACTAAACAGATAATGCACTTAAAAAGCAAAAGGAGGAAAAGCAGGTGCTCTAAAATAAAAGCATGTATATTTAAGGGTGTAGGAATGATAATTATGTTGCTAAGTTTTTGTTGGATCAGAGAATGGAGCTGTTTGCAGCCTCACTGTTTGAATGTCCACTTTGTATGCTTTGATTTTCTAACTTGAACAACTACATGCAGGAAGACAACGTGTAATGTATCAACTAGTGATTTCTTACTGTTCATTTTTTTTTGAAATCCTGTATTGTTTCTACCCTTTTTTTTTGTTTTGCTTTATTTTTCCTCTCTCTTTAAATGAAATGAAAAAAAAAATCAGATCCATGAGTAGTAAATGGGAGAACTCAAGAAGAAATGCAAGATTAAGAGCGTACTTAGTATATTCTTGAATAGTTTTTATGCTATAACATGTTGACTTCCACACTGTCACTGGAAATGGTAGAAAAATGTGCATATAGCACTTCAACTTCCTGTAAAATATTACAGAACATTTTCTAAAACTACTTCATTTACACTCCTAAAATGACTTATATTGGGAAAAATTAACAAACTACAATTTAACTAATGATTGGCTACTAAACTTTAAATGCACTATTAATGACTTGCTGTTGTGGACTGTTGAAACTGCTGTGTTAAAATAATAAAAATATAGGCATGCTGCAATACCTTATATTCTTGACTTGCTTTAAACTACCTATACACCTTGGAAACTAATTTATAAGTACAGTCTATCTGATAATCTAAACTTTTAAATCTGAATTTAGAAACAGAATGCAAAGAATACTATTTGTCTTTAATAGTTGACCAATTAAGAACACAGACGTGAACAGCCAACAAAAATGCTTTAATAATGCTTGAAATTTACAAAGTCATTGAAAAAAAAAGTAACCTCTATAAGCATAATTTGAAGAATTTTAAACAGTGAAGCACATAATCATTTGTAACCATTACTGAAGGTACATTTAACAAAACCCAACTTAATGTCACAAGACCACAATATAAATGTTTACCATACCTTCGGAAGAAACAAAATAGGTTACAGATTTGTGACCCAAAATTAGATATACCATACAAATATAATCTAAAAGGAGTATGAAAAGAAATAAAATATTGAAACCACAACAATTGATACAAGACTGAACTTACATAAGAAAATGGCTTGTGCTTTGCCACATGTGGAAATAGAGTAAAAAAAGAATTATATAGAAACATTACTGTCAATGAGATATGATCCATTTTTTAATGTTTGTTAAATAATGCAGTAATTTCATAGTTTGGTTAAATAAAAGAATTGTCAGCAAAAGAATTATTTATGAGTCTACATGGCATTATATTTAGTCCACTTTTCAATAGGATATTGTTTTCAAATAGGAACTTTAATATGAAGGAATATTGACACTGATAAAGTGGGTACACAAAGCGGTGGACATTACACAATCAGAAAATTTTAAAACTATCTCCGCAAAGAGAAAATGTAGCTGACACTGGTTTCTTTTCACAGCCGACAAACATTAAATAAGATTTGGTTCATCTAAACTGCAGTGCTTAGTGCCTAACCAGAGGGAGTAAAAATCAGTTCTAAATCGCTTTCCCTCATCTCCTTCTAAGTTCAATAATTACTTTCTGTTGGGTCTATATAAATTATCCACATTGCTGGGTGGCATCTTCCTTAACACAAGATGCCTATTTCACTGAATTTTATGAAGAAAGAGCCTTAAAGAATTAACCGGTTTTCACATCCATCTTCCCACATCTTAGAGGGCCATCTTTACACATTTTTTAAAATTTTATTAATAATGCCTGTTTTATTCCTGTGTTAGAAAGACCAGAACACATTGTACTTGCAAATAAAGGTATTTTTCCTTTACTTATTACTAGTGGTGTTTATTTATAATACAATAGTCAGCTGAGTTTCTATATAATGAAAACCTAAAGTGGTTTTAGGATAAAATCTAATCTGAGAATCTCTTGCATTAGAGTAGGAAATACCCATTCAAAACACACATGACATCTAATTTCTAAAACACGGGCTCTGGACTCAGGAAGGTCTTAGTTTGAATTACTTTATACCACTTCTGAGATTTGCAATCCTTCTCGGAACTTCACTTATTTTTTCATCTGCATGAAGGAGATTAAAATAACTATATTAAAAACCGTGCTGAGGATTACATGAGAGTGCACAAAGTGCTTAAAGTGGTGCTCAATAAATATCAATTTGTATTACTACTATTCTTAGTAGTAGTAGTAGTATAGTATTGTTTTCCTTTAACATGCTCATAGTTCTACCTAGCAATTACATTCACAATCTATGCCTGATAATGATTACTCTACAGTGTTAGACAAGACCAAGAACTTAGATGAAATGTATGTAATTATAGGAAGGCAAATTTATGTGACAGAAACTGATATGACAAAAAAAATTTTAAAGCAGTTCATAGTAAAACATAAGCAGATATACAGTATCTTTAGGCACCAAAATTGCAGGTAATTTGCTGTATTTTTATCTTTTAAAATTTTTTTCTAAAAATTCCATAGTTATTATGTCCTATCTTTATGTGTATAATTTTTTTCCTGATTCCAAATTTCCATAAGAAACTGGAGTTATAGGACAAAAAAAGGAGAAAAATAATGAAAAATATGTATTTTTAAAGCAAGATATATGACATTAGTTTTGTTACATTAAGGAACATTGTAATTTTGATTTAATTTAGCTTTAAGTTAAAACTCAGTCTATCTTCAGACTAACATTTTAGTTGGAGATCAAGGTGATACACAGCTGTCTATTTAAATAAAGGTCATTTAAACCTTTAGCAAAAGACCATTAAAATAAAGAACTGACCAACAAAAATTTATTGGTAAATTTATTAGACACAAAGTAATACATTAAAAGGCAGAAAAATCTCTCTTTTGAGAAAGTTACCCAAATAAAGTATATGGAACATTAAATCCTAAAACCAAAGTTTTCCTGTCATAAAATAAGAGTGCTATTGGGCTTTGATTCTAGATACTTACTACTTCAATGAAAACAAGATTGTGAAAACTATTCAGAGAAGCCTAAGCAAAGAGACCACATTTAAAAGTCAATTGTTCTTAAAGCTTTCATAACCATAATTATGACTGTGGTATCATTCCAAAGACAGAGACTTGGCAGGGTCCATGTCAACAGCACTTCAGAAGACCATGTTGCATATGCATGGTGCAGAATACATTTGAGGAATGATCACTACCATCTGGATGTATGAACTGATAAGTAATAAAGAAAGTAGGGAGCAGGGCAGGGAAAGGGGATACAAAAAGAATTAAGATGTGGTATCCATATATACCAACTCCCCACAATGACTATAATCACTATGTACTACAAGCATGTGTAACTCTAGTAAGATGTCCTTAACTCTTTCAAGAAGATACCTAGAAGGGAACAGTTGGGTCAAATGAAATTTCTAGTTGTTCTTTTCTGAGGAATCTTCATAAGGATTTCATAATACTTCTACTAGTTCACATTCCCACCAATAATGGAGATTTTCTTTTTCCTAGTAACATTTGTAACTAGATCTCTTGAAGATGGTCATTCTTTCTAAAATAAGAAATCTTAGTGCTGTTTTTTATTTGCATTTGTCTGGTAGCCAGTGACACTGAATATTTCTTCATGTATTTACTGGTTGGTCATTTGTACTACTTCTTCTGTAAAGAGCCTATTCACGTCAATTGCCAATTTTTCAATTGGGTCTAACTTTTTTGAGTTCTTTATATATTCTAGATATTATTCTTTCTCTATGCATGTTCTCTACTCGTAAACACACTGCTACATGATCTGTGTGTTTTGCAGAGAACTACAATGCTATACAAAATAGAAAAACTACCAATGCTTTGTTAATGATATACAATAAATTTATAAAACTACTCCATGGAATAGCACACAGTTTAGAAATCAATGATACTCTGGTATAAAATGTATTAATTATGAAGATAGTTTTCATTGCCTTTCAACTCTAGCAAGAAAGTTTTTTAAAAATGGATGTTTCTCTGCATGAAAAAGTTAAAGATGACCTTTCTCTAACAGGACACTGAGACAGTAAGATTTTTATTTAGATGTGTGTGAAGGCAAAAAGTGAAACAGAAAAATTGCTCTTCACATTACTTTTCAAAAAACATTTCTTACATTTGACAAGATCAAGTGCATTCAGGGTGATACGGCCATAGACATTTCTTTTACTTGAAAATCAGAATGTTAGCACTACTTTTAAATTTTTCTTTGTGGCTAAACTGCTTGTTATTTACTTTTGTAACTCCATGTACTGAAATTCATCATTTTATAAATAAATGATCTGAAAACTCACCAAATTGAAGCAATCTCCTAAAAGTCACCAGCAAAGTTAAGATCTGAACCCAGTCTGTTTCTTTTCAAAAGTTCACATAACTGTTCTCTACCCCACAGAGCACACTTTGATTTTCTGTATTATTTATATATTTATTTCTACAATACAACACCTCAGATTATAGGAAGTCTGTCAATTTAATAGCAAATGTTTATTTAAAAAAAGGACTATTATCACTTAAAGATACAAATTAGAGATACACATTCTAATTTCAGAAAGGTCAAAAATGAACTTTTAAGAAGAAAGTAACATAACAGCATAATGAACTTTTACTATGTTTCAATCCCCAACCTATAATTCTTTATAAATCTTAGTAAAGATTCTATTATAAAAATCAAGATTAGAATGTTTAAATATATTTAATTTTAAATTCAATTCCATTAACTATCAAAGTTCATTCTTCAAATTTTCTTATGTCTGAAGATTATCTTTAAAAATGCTGTACTGGTTATAGGCAAAAGGTTATATACTTCTTAAATCACAATATATTGGTTAGAAAGAAAATTTTTCTAACATACATAATTCTAAGAAACAAAGAAATAATCAAATAATTAACAAATTAGAAGGAATAAATTATATCTATGTAGAATATATGAAATGACATAAGATTTACATTTTCCCTACTACTCAGGTATTCCTCGCACTAATCTAAGAATGGGTTGGCTTATTTCGTCTAAGACTGACTAACCATTTACCCACAGTGAACATGTCTCTTCTCCTCACATTATTTGTGAATACTAGAACAGAAGTTTGTATTATTTACAGTCGACATTTCTTCTGAATTTTATAACACTGTCATCCATGATACACTGGTTTATTACATAAGCCTATTTTAGTATTTCAACTGCTGGGTTACTAAGAATAAAATGTTCCTTCTCAATTTTTAAAAAAGCTTTTTTAACAATATTTTATTCTTTAGCTTAATTTTAACTTTCAGAGTTTTACTAGGTAAGTGATCTTTTTCTCTAAAGTAATAATAAAAAGTAACATTCAAACTAAAGGACAGTGTGAAGTTGGCAACTTTTGAAAGGCATTCTTATGTCTAGCACCCCACTGTACTTTGATTAATTATCTCAGTTATGATTTAGTTTCTTGTTACATATGGTATTTCACAGCATGCTGCATAAGAACATCAGGTCCACATGCCATGTAACTTAGAAAATGGCTTGGTTTTTCAAGTTTGTAGTAAGTGTAATTTGCAAAATGATTTACTTTTCAATCTTGCAAATTGTAACAGAATGGTCTGGAAAATATCTGTCATATTTTAAAAGTTGTAAGCACTTTTTTTCCTGTAAGTATGATATAGAGACATGTAAAGTATGTCATAAATATTACCAAACTTCATTTGGAAGAAAGATACATTTTCAAAAAAACCCTTAAAGAATATCTGACCATGATTTACTGAATATATGTTTCATGTATAATACACAGTTCTTATCAAAACTACCTTAGGTTATATAACTAAACAGATCAGTATACACTGATTCCAACTCTATTATCAAGAATGGTCACTAAAAAAATTTCTTTTATTGAAAATCATTACTTGATTATCCATGGAGATTATCCATGGAAGGATTTCAGAAAATACGTCTAGGGCAATCAAGTAAATAACTTTTTTGAGTACCTAATAATAAATACGTAAGTTTAGTTGAGGGCATAAATATTCAGATTAAACAGCACTTTAAAAGAAAAAAAAAGCACAGTGTTGACTGTTATTAGTTGGATTGTTAATGGCAAATCATGACTGTTAGTCCCAAAGTATAGTACTCAAATAGAAATCAAAGGATTATAGGGCATTTAAAACATTGTGCCTTCCATGAACAACTTGCAAAAGACTGAACTTGTTCTCACACTAGAAGATCACCTCCAAGTTTGTGGGCTTTACCTTACCAACGAGCAAAGAGGAAATCCAAAATACAAAACTATAGTCACCAAAGAGAACAGCCATAGCAAAGTTCTAATTTTTAGTCTTTTAGTAAGTTTACCAATCATTCCTTACAGATTTGTTTCATAGGACTATAGAAAACAATGCAAAGAATTTTTTCTCCAGACTTTTACCTGTATCAGCAAAAAAGGCAAGTCAAAATTAAGCAAAGCTCAGTCAAGTACATTTTTGTAAGCTCTCATTCTTAATACACAAATGCTAGAGTATTACATTTAGATAGTTACGTGGCATAAGTTTTAACTGAAAATTATTTCTGTCACAATGCTAAATCTAGAAATTTAAGATGCAACCAAATGTCACATAAAATCCTAGAGGTCAAATGAATAGTTAAAATAGTAAAAAGTTCTTTTTATGGATCAGTTATGGGCTTCAAATTTAAGAGAACTTTAAATGATAATTCATTTTAATTTTATATTTTTCATAAATCTTCACAATACATAAAACTAAGACATTCCATTTCCAGTATTACTAGATTCAATTAAATGTACTTATTTAATGTATTGTGGCACGAAACTTCTTTGCAGTTCTTAAATTAAGAACAACATTCTAATCACTGTTTTATTTAAAAATAAATACATATACAGTTTTGCTATAACAGCTATGGGCTTCTAAATGTGAGAAATAAAACAAAAATTGAAAATACAGTAACTTTCCTGCTCAAAGGTTTCTAATACAAATGATTATGAAGAAATACCACTTGTCTCAGGGTCATGTATGTATAGTTTCAGAAAAACTTCTTGCTGTAAAAGATTTAGTTGAGATTTTCTATGCATATGAACTCACAATCATTACTGCTCACTAAATGAAGTATACTAGAAAGATCTTATAACAATGAACCAAGTGGAAGTCTCCACACTGACAGCTCATCTTGTGGTAGTCAGACAATGAGCTGTCATGTGTTCTCTGTGGCTCCTCACAAAACACAGCTTACACAAGGATGCAAAGGTAGAATAGTAACTAGCATAGTCACTATAAAGTAGATGATGTCTACGTAAAGTCTCAGTGACTCCTGTGAATATGTATGACTTGGAGGAAGCATTTTTAAAAGAAATATTTATTCAAATTCATTTAGCCACATCAAGCCACAAGTTATCTTCATCTTGGATATGTCAGCACACAGAATTTTTTCAGATCTACATCAAGTCCAATTTCCTAGAAAAGCCTGGTTAGTGAACTATGACCTATTTAAAAAAATACACAAAGGCCAGGGGTTTAGCTCAGTGGCTTAAGATCCTGCTTGGCAAACGTGAGATCATGAGTTCAATCCCAGGTATCAAAAAAAAAAAAAAAAAACCAGTAAAAAAATACACAGCATTAACTCAACTTTATATCTTCTCGTTAAGGACACATAATTTTAAAATGTCAATTTGTAAATTTGACTTTGGTTACATACATTGTGTATATTTATTTTATAATTCAAAAAAGTTAATTTTTACTATCAAATTTTGTTAATAACTAGAAAGTTTTGTAAAATAGATACAACAATTGTTCTTACTTTGACCACCTATGAAAATCACCTATGGAGGTTGTATATAAGAACCCATCCTCATCCCTTCTCTGTCCTCTTCATGAACATTTCAGTGGAAAGTCCCTAGATGGTGAGCAACATAGCTGTCTGTGGTAGGCACAGAGCACAATGAGGGAACGCTCCTACGTGGGGAAAAATCATCTGAGGATACACACTCGGGACTGTTCTGCACAACATTGGAAAAGGAGAAAACTGAAATGATTTTCAGTATCTATAAACATACAGAAATACAGATACAAATTTGTGTACGAATGTATATACACCTGAACACATCAGATCTTGGTTTCTACCATTAAAAGGAACAAGGTTTCCCTGGAGAAATAAATAGCAGATTCCAAGAGCAGGGGACCAAACTGAAGTAGAAGCCTAGAATACTTTCAATGAAGAACCGCTGAAGAGTGGTGAAATCATGTCCAAAGGACGCTGAAGCTTGTTCAAAGTGGCTTCCATCAACCAAATTTAAGATAATGTGAACATCAAAATAAATAATGATAATAACCAATATAATCCATTGAATAAAACAGAAAATGAAAGTTTGTTGAAGAACAGTATTATTTACATAGTTTCAAGGTTCTTCTCCAAAAATCACTCATGAATTTGAAAGAAGTAGAGACGACTATCAAACAACTCAGCCAAGTGATTAAAATTCACTGTCATTATTTCTAATCAAAATTATGTGTCAAATGTACACTGATTACATCTGTGCTAATCTTATCGAAGGTCCATAAAGTGAATTCGAATCACAAAAGAATGTTATAATACTGTAAAGTGAGAGTTATTTTAAAAAATAACTGCCCTATAACTTTCAAAAGTGTCAAGATAATCAAAGTTACAAGAAAACAAAGAAACCAGATTTGCAACTAAGTAAACAGGATAATTAAATCTATTACATGATTTCTATTCTAGGTCCTTCTGGCATAAAGGATATTAAAGGAATAAATGACAAAACTTGAATGAAATCTGAAGATTAAATGGCAATAATCTATTGATGTTAATATTCTGATTTTTTTGCTTATATTTTGAATACATAGGAAGGTGAAAAAACTACTTCCATATTTATAACAAAGATGTGACAATCATATTTTCATAAGATTACTCTGTAAGTAGTGCAATAAAGGATACTTAGTATCTAAATATGGCACACAGTTTATCAAACATTAAGTACGTACTCAATATAGCATCTTTGTAAAGTCTTATATACCTACTTTTTACTACTAAAACATATTATAAAACACTATATAAAATGTACATTATAGCCGAGGATTTAGCTCAGCGGCATAAGCACCTGCGTGGCAAGTACAAGCAAGGTCATGAGTTTGACCCTCAATACCCCAAAAAAAAAAAGTTAAAAATAAAATGTACATTATAAAATATTCAGACATGGAAATTAAAATGGGATGCTATACTGAATTAAACTTATATAATGGTCACTTTGTGTAACACTTCACTTGGAGGTCTCTGAAGGGGAATGAATCTGACAGAACTACTTAGATACCTTCTAAAATAGAAGAGACTGACAAACAGTAAGACGATGAATCAAGGCAAAGTAGTGGGAGAAAGGAAAGTAGACTACAATGAAAAAACATTTAAGCAAGAAAACTTTCATAAGACTCAGGAGTGATTTCCTTTATGAGAAAAGGATGGATGATGCTGAGAATGACTCCAGGTATTTTACCTGGAAAAGTAATGGAAGCAGAGACAAGAAGAAAGCAAGAAGTGAGGTGGGAAAAGAAAAACATATATAGGTTGTTCAGGCACATAGTAGTCACTAAGCATACGATTGTTACAGTACTGTAATAAGCAAGAAGGTAAAAGCCTAATGCATGGTAATAGGTAGCTATGAACTAGCACTACTGAATGCAAGCCTACCACCCTGCCTACATGACAGCTCAGTCAGACGCCTTTGAAGCAGAACCAATGGGCGAGGTTCCATATGTTGTGTGTCCATGGCCAATTACTGTGAAACTGAAAATAACTTCCCAAATTTATGAAGAACTGGTAAGATGAGGACAATAATATTAACGGCATATTTCAAGGGATCTGTTTTTGGTAAATTATTAAATCAGTATCATACTTGATAAATTGTTATTAAATCAATACTTTTGTCCTAGAAAATCCGTAAGTTAAAAAAGAAAATGTTTCTATTATAAAGTCCTGTACAAACACGAGCACTATTGAGAGTATATGTGGCAATACTTTACAGTTTCCCTAACATATAGAACTTGAACAAAAATATTAATAGCTAAAAGTTTAAAGTGAAATGCTTGTGCTAGGCCCTGGTTCCAACCCCTGGCATTGTTTCATCTCCACTAAAATACTACAATGCATTTTCAAGCAAATGTTTAGCCATATGCACTTGTTTTGTATTTACAAAATAGTTTCTTTATGGGAGTCAAAGTTTTAAAATAAAATTCAGAATTGTTGGATTTAACATGAGAACCATAAAGGAAGGGAAGTGGGGACACATACACACATAAAACAATTTCATATTCACTTTCCTCTACCTAAATTTATTGGCAACTGCTTCACTGATATTTTAAAGGAAATCAGTATTTTTCTCTTAGCTTTTCATATCATTAAGTAATGCTTTTGTGTACTTAAATAACTATTTTAAACAGACCCCTCTCCCTTACCTTAGAAGATGAAGAATCACACTCCTGGCATATCCATCCATAGCCTGTTTGTTTAGGAGACTTTTTCAAAGGAGGATCCAAGCAGCCAAAGTGGTAGCACAGTCTGCATTCATCACACCTGCAGGGTAAACAGACTTATGGTATATCTAAATACTACAAGAATGATCTATTTCAAAGACAAAAATAAAAACCATTATACAATTCAACTTTAACACTGCTAATTCTATCCTTTGCTCACATTATTAATATTTATGACAAAACAATTTTATCCTGAAATAAATGTTTTAGGGAAAAAAGCAACAATTATACAATTCACAAACAAGTGTCATTCTGGTAGCAGAAATCTTAAGAGCATATGAATGAATGCATGTGCATTCATGTGCTCAAAACAATCAAAACAATTTCAATTTTTAATTTAAAGAATTAATAATCATTTGTCTATTAGTATAAAATAGTTCTTCATACATATAATTCAATGATTATGAATTCAATCTAATATACTGTATTTATTCTTAAAATTTCAGAAATCCATAGAATTTTATTAGGCTGCAATTAGTGATATCCAAATTATGTTTCATTGGTCTCTTTTTCCAACTGATGGTAGACTATAGGTGAACTTTCTAATGTTTATAACACGCTAACATAATCTACAGCAAATAGAAACAAATTTACATGTTAAATAACAGAATACTTAAATACACAAAATGGTAAGAAATCAGCTTTAGTACTATTGTCTCAAAATCACATCACCTTCAGTGTATTTGGTTTTTCAAACTACCTCCTAGTATAACACAAAATTTATATTGTTTTCATAGTGTCTTGCCACCTACGATGTACAAAATCTAAGAAAACTACCATACCTATTCTTCGTTTCAGACAATCTCATCCTGCTGACAATGAAGAAAAATGTATATTATTTCAGTGTTTTAAAAAGCATCTTGCATCAATTGGAATAACAAGGCCAAAATTTAAAAACATAAAACAGATATGTATTCATCTTAGAGAATGAATTATACTCCCCATTTTCTTTGTGCTTTTCATTCAAAAATAATATTTCTCAAACAATTTGTCAGATTCTCTTTTTGTTTATCTCTTCCTGACTGAAAATTCAAAAAGCTTTTAAGACTAAGAAACCAAGGGGAAAACTTAGAAAACACGTATTACTTGAATAAGTGCAAAACTATTACTATACAAAAACTTTATTAGGAAAATAGGAGCTATTCTTAAACACCATAAAAACAACGAACTTTAAGAAATCATCACAATAAAGGAATCTAAAATCTGTATTTTCAGTAAAAATTTTATATCATGATGTAAAAAAACCCATCATTGAAAGACCCATTTTGAAAATCAAGAGCTTCAGAAAGGTTAAGAAACTGAAGTAAGTTATTCAGGTATAATGAAGCTTAACACTGTTATTTGTCACAAGTTTGTGCATTTTTTTCTGCACAATTTACAGATAAAAGAAGTGTACAGATTTCTTTAAAACTTTTTCAACCCATAAATGAACTTTAAAATATTGACTAATTCCGGCTATAGAAATAAATAAAACATATAGGACTAAGGACTTTATTTACTAAAGCCAGTGTTTCACATGAACTGCATGAAAATACAACTAAAAGGAATTAAAGTGTTCAATACCTGTTATTCTAGCATAAAGGAAAAAATGGTAATATGTAGATTTAACTTCAAATGTAAAACAAGGAGAACAAATGACAAGCTTAAACAAATTCATGGTCTTTTTTTTATAGACCTTATTTACCTTTCAATAAAGTTTTCAATTACATATAAACATATAGATGTGGGAGCATATGCATTTCTGAGTTTATGAGAAGGTTCGGCTTTCTGGATAGCTGAGGGTCTACTGTTTCAAACATGAAAGTAGTACTTCAATGATCTTTGATAGGAAATTTAAATGATGAAACAAAGGAATACATTAAATAGTTTATCTTTGTCATTTTAGAGTAATCAGCATGAATTACATATGCTGCCTTTGATACCTGGAGTGAATACCATTAGTTTGCTGTTGTGTTCCAATTCATATATTCCACTTTTCCCAAGTATTCAGGATTTTCACTTGCTTGCAAACTATCAAGTCAGTGTTATTTGTCTAAGCGTAATTTTCTCTAATACTTTTTGTGAGTTCAGAAACCAGAGTATGAAAGCTATCAGTATTATGCAAACTGATAATGAAAAGACATGAAAATGACAACTTACAGTAAGTTATACAGAAGCACTAAATTTTGGGTGTTAAACACAGTTTTTCTTCTTTAATCTCAGGTTTCTAATAATGTTCCATATCGTTCAGGTTGCTAATAAAGGTAGCTCTTGACAAGAGTGTTAATTTTCTAATTTATATTAAATTACAAACAAATTATTGCATATTTACTTTATAATTCGTGAATTAGTGTACTTCTAGCATATAACTCAAGGAAAACATAATGAATGTGAAAGTCAGTCATAATTCGTTATCATTTTCATTTACACTGGTGATTGTTGGTATGGCTATAAATTTCCACCTAATAAATTAACAAGTTATACTGATAATGTAACAATGTTACCCTTTTCAATTACTTTTAAAATGTAATTATCTTTAAAGTCAAGAAATAGTAGTAAAGAAAAGCTTCATATGATAGCTCTGTCAGAAGATAACATAAAGTACACATTATGTGAAAATAATCTAATCTTTATTGATTGATTTCTTTATAAGTATACCTTTCAGAATGACTCAGTTAACATGTAATTTTCACAGATTCAGAGAAATGAGGGTGATAGGAAAATTCTTTAAAGTTTCGGATCATTCTTCAATAAGTAAAAACTACACACCTTCCAGACTCCAACAAAGAAAAATCAAAAAGGAAGTTAACATGACCCTGATGTCATTTTGCTAACAGGCATAAATATGTGTATTATGCTGCTTGTATGATTTCCATGTGGGAAAAATCTACTTCTTTCTACACTTGAATACTAAACTGAAAAATAATCTATAGCTCTGTGTGCTGTTAACAATAATATTTGAATTAAAGAATACAACTCTAACAGACTTTGCAAGAATTAAAACACCACAGAAACCTAAGAAACACCACTGAGGATTCTCAAAATCAAACAACAATGTAGGTATTCAAAATAATGGATTGTTTGGTTTACTTCACCTACACACAAAATATTCTGTAATCCTTATCAAATCTTATTAATCAACAAGATCTATGTTGAAATTAGATTACTTTAAAATCCTGAATCTATAACCATCTACTACCTAGAAACATTAAGTGTAATCAAGTTAAAGTAGGTATTAAACAATTTTACTTATGATCTCTCTTTCTACATCTTATACTTGTAAACATATTAACTGAAGCACACACTACAATGTATATTTAATAAAAAATGATCAAAATGTTTTTATAAAGCTTGTAAAAAGAATCACTGACCCACAAAAGTGTAATGGTGTAGTACAATAGTTTATTAAATAACACAGATGGCTAATAAAAACAAATTATTATACCAATAGTACATTAGAAGATAGCAATGTCTTAAAATATTAAAAGATAGTATAAAACTAACCTATAAATAAACACTGAAGTTTTAAAATAAAATTCAAACTGGACACTTAAAGTATCTTTAAAGACTCCAATACACATCGTGCACATTAACACTATAGGTATCGTGACACTTAAATTTTAAACAAGATAAATGAATACCATTTAGAAGATAAAATGAAACTTGACTGCTTAATTAATTTCTCCCTAAAGAATTTCTTAGATACTGATTTTACACTGGATACAGATACAAACAATAATGCAGTTTTATAGGGTCTTTTACACACTTATTGAACAAAATGCAGTAACCAAATAAACACAGTTCTAGATGTGTTTAAAATACTTACTTAGCATATGAATAAGACAAGAAAGAAGCAGCAGATGATTTCTCTTCCTAAGTGCTATGATCTACATTACAAACAATCAATTCGGTATTTACTGACTACTGACAATATGCAAACAAGTAAAAAGAAACAACTGATTTATTTCCTCCTGTGCCTAAGATAGAGGATAATGGTGTTCACAAGAGTTTCTTTAACTCTCTTAATTTTTGATTAATAAGTTCATTAGGGGCTAAATGAAGTACTTTTTACAAACTAATTAACACAATTAAACACATCTTCTACACAAAGAATTTATAGCCAGATTAGAAGCTAAATTTCAGAAAGAAGCAAAATCCATAATACATACTTAAAAAGGGATGTACCTTTCTAATGAAATTGATCTTTATAAGATAACCATTTTTAAAGTCAATGAAATACTTTACTTTGATCCCCTGAAAGTCTATATAAAGGAAAATAAAGAATTGATTGCAAATATATACTATTATACCTGTTAACGTTTGTAAAATCCACAGAATTGGTAATTGAATTTTCAGTTTTGTCATTTCTATACAAAACTTCATTCCAACAAAATTAAAAAGTTAGTCTTCGATATTAATATAACTTAAATGAAAATCTCAGTAGTAGCTTGAACACATAACAAAAATCTATGAACCAATAGTGATAGATTATTTTATTTAATGGTGGCTGGCTATTTCAACAAAACATCTTAATAGTATAGCAACTAAGGCCTCTGACCCTATAGTTAAATCACTTTAAAAATGATACAAGCTTACACAAAATTCTGGATTCAACCAATATTAGAATAACATTTCATACCAATAAATACAATATTTTTATTCCTTTCAATTTACAATAATTAGTGTAAATCACCTACATGAGTATTTTTATACAAAATAATTACACATTGTCTTTTAAATCATATTTCACAAATAGACTAATGGAGGACATGAATCTATTTCATTAATGTCACTATAAACTTCTATCACAGGCAATAATGAATGAATGGCTAGAAAGAAAGAAATAAAAAATATATTTACATGTAAATGTTTATTCAAATCTAAATCTGTATTTTATAGCCACTTAAAGAATGGGATCAATTTAGTTAGTTATATCTGTAGTGGTCAGATTGTAAGATTAGAATTGAAACTTTTAAAAATGAAAGAAAACAATTCATATAAAACTATACATGAAGGTCAAGTATCTCATCACAGTATGAGATAATTAGACCTTTTCATGCCTGAAACATGTCTGCTTTGTTCTTTAATAAAATGATCTCCATCTGCTCATGCCCTTGGAAATTTTTCAGCAGTACGACCTGCTGCTATGTTCCAGCTTCACATAACTTTGTCTTTCCTCGCTTACAATTAACTAATTATACTCTAAAAAATAAGGTAGACTCTGATTTTACAATGTAAATTAGATAAAGGAAATGATGGCTAGAGGTCACTATCATTTTATTTACAAAGCCCAGCATGAACATCCAACTTCATTACATTGTACAGTATGTACCTGAACAACAGTGAATCTTATTGGCAGGCCTATAGAAAACCTTAGAGAGCACTACACGAAAAAGGCCTACTTTTTCATACAGAAATACACGTAAAGCATGCCTGTCTCAGATTATAATACTAATGCTACACAAGTTTACAAAGTGCTGATTCTGACAGGAAAAAAATTTGTGCCTTCACCTGCCATGCAACTCTAAGCTGAATTTCTTAAACAAGTTTCAATTGTTAAAAACTACTTTAGAAAATTAAAATGAGATTCAGAATAACATTAATATTCTACTCTGAAGCACAGTCCTCAAAATTCTAAATAGATTTTGGTGAAACAGTCATATATCATCATATTGTGACTTAAGTAAAAACACTGGTGTTTTGTTTATCAAACAAACGTTTTTGCAAAGAGTGGTTTCATCAATAGGATATAAAACAAGGAAAAAGAACACTGTGACTTATTATTACTTATTGGTCAGCAACTTGTTTTTAAACAGATAATCCTTCAAGAAATATACAAATGACCAATGATATACACTTTCTAAACTTAAAATGGATACTTAGGCCACATTTTGTTTTCATGTTGAAAAATAACCCTAACTTCAAGTCCTTTTTCTGAAACAATAAAATTAGTTAATTATGGACAAAGGCTGTGTGTTGATTCCTCTATGTGTTCTAGTGCTATTCTCATAACTGTAAAATATTTAACTGAATTTATGAGAATAAGGAAATTATGTTTTGTATGTTGCAGATGAAACTAATATACACTTTTGTCTAGAAATAAGGAAGCCTTATAAAGTCATACTCCTTGTTAATTAATGTTAAGGCAAGGCAATGATTGTTTTTAATATACTATATATCAGTGGTTTTCAAAGTGATGTTGCTGATAAGCTATGTCAGAGTTATCTGGGAATTTCTTAGACGTGCAAATTTTCAGTCTTCATCCAATCCCTAGTGAAATCAGAAACTCCAGAGAGGCAGAGAGGAGGTGTAAGGTAAGGAGAGAGAGGCCATGGAGCAGGTTAGGGCTAGAAACTGTATTTTATAATAAATCTTCCCTATGATTTTGATACTTGATAGTCTAAAAACCACAATTATTTAGTACCAGGTCATTCTTCTATTTAATTTCCTTTATAATATTTTAGTGTTCCTCTTTATTCTGTAGAAAATAACCACAAATTACTTCATGTGGCATCTCCTTTTACATATATCTGTGATATATGAACCACTAAGTGCTATTTTCTTATGCATACATTAATTTTTCCTTTGAACAGCAACTGGAACATCTATGAACTCGGGTTAATTTTGTACTATAGCAATACAGGAGTGTTTCAGAGGTGATCAGAAGGAAATGTTTCATTCTACTCCCTGCAAAAGTTCTACATTTTTGCAGAATCTACCATCTATAAATTACACATCTGTAACATGTGACAAAGATCTACAAGCTGCGTCAAACATGGACGAGCATACATACTACTGAAAATTGTAAGAGAGAAATGATTATGGAGTATTCTAATTAGAATCAAGGTGAAAAAGATTTTGATTAACAGTAAGATCAAAACCACAACCCCTAATGATTTCTCAAAAACAAAAACCCTAAAAATCACTACTATTTTAATATTTTCTCACCATGCACTAAAAGAGGGCCATGGCCTAATATATTAGCACAGTCCATTCAGATCCTGGTAATCTGTTGTATTTCTTAAAATCATCTATATTTCAGAAATAATAACTACTAACTTTTTCATCAACTTAAATAGTGATAATTAGTCCTTTTGTAGCCTTAAAAAACACTTAACTGATTTTGCTAGAGGTTACTATTATGTTTCCTCCAATGTTATGAGATCTTCAATAAGTTAATCTGTTCATACATAATTATACACACTTTATTTTACTAAATATCCAATCATCACTATAAATTAACATACAAAAACGTTATAATTATACTTGCATTTGATTATCTATACATTGCCCTACTCTATTCCTAAAGTTTCAACAATTTTCGTTTGCCACTATAGCTGAAAAGAAGCCCAAAATCACATTAATAAATCAGGAAATTCCAAGAGAAATGTTGATAATTTACATGTATATATGCATTTCAATGCAGCAAACAGTCTTCTAAGCAAGTTCAAGACTGAGTGATGAAATATTCAATGTGTTTCTGTCGTTGACTTAAAACTGGATCATTAAAGCTTGAAGATCAAATTTTAATTCTGTAAACCTCTGGAAAGATACAGATGTTGATGATCTTTCAGCTGGCAGGTCGTATAATCAACAAGCTTTGTGTCTCCCTTCTCATTTCATAACTTCATACTTAAGGTTGAAAAATTAAAATTATCCTAAGCACAGAAAGTTCATATTAAATAAAACAATAAAGACTAAATAAACTTGGATATTTCTTTAAAAAAAAACTAGAGATCAACACAGATATATTTGCATTCATAACCTTAAAATTGAAAGTTGTAAAAATTTCATGCTAATATTAATGCTTTCATACTAGGAATAATGAGTTAAAAAATAGAATGTAATTTGGTTCACAAGTCTTTCAGTGGAAATAACATTTAATATGAGTCTATAGTTGTTTTCCAATGTAGCAGCATTTCATATATAAATAAATGTAGTAAGTTGGACAAAAGTGATTAGCAGACTAATGGAAAGCATCATTTTTCTTGTTAGTTACTGGACTGTTCAACAATAGGGAGAAATGTGTAATATTGCATTTAAGTCCCAGAGGCTTCCATAACTCTTCAGATAGTCCAAACACTGTGTATCATCGTTTGCCAAAGAAGCAAGAAGGAAAAACATTTTATAGGACAATTCTGAGAGACATTTATCCAATATTTTCCAACAATGCACATATCAAATATTTCTGATTAGTGCAAAAGAGAAAAAGAAAAGAAAGGAAAAGAAAAAATCCACACTGGCAAATTAACTGCCTTGTCAGACTAAGTAACAATCCAATCAATTACATTCTATCCAAACCTGACAAGCAAAAGCAACTTTTTGCAGTGATAAGCTTATGGAAAGGACAAGATAGCTGTTCTCCTTTACTTTATGTATTCTATTGAGAGTTTTATCCACATTTTTAAAATCACACTTATAAAAGAGGTTTCCAGGATTGCCTCCGAGGATGAGCAGTGGCAGAGTTGGGTCTCATGAAGGGTATCTACACAGTAAAGTGATAAGAAAAGAACATTAACATTTAAAGATCATAGCAGCTCTGCACTACGTCTTATGAAATATACCCATTATACCACAGTAGATTAAAATAACATATAATCTGATCCAAAGAGATACATAACCTAAACCTGAATGCCATGATCTTGTGTAGGTTCTCACTGATTAAGACTGCACTATTTTATCCTTTGAAATATTGAGTTGCCTCCTCTTGTATTACTACTACTACTACTATTGTTTTTATTACTTTTGGTTATCAAAAGAAACCTACAGTACCAAATTGAAAAAAATATAAAAAGATAAAGCATGTGTATTTATAAAGATATATATATATATACATATATATGATTAATTTTTTAAAATAGCAGTTTACTGCTTTTTTACCAAATGTAGCAATTTAACAATGCCTGAGAAAGTATGTAATTTAACTGACCTAAAAACAGCAAACCTAATCAGTATGTTACAGGATTGGTTACATTTAAACAGCCTCAGGGAGGAAATTTTCAGATGACTTTTATCCCTGGGCTTATACCATTTTCTTCTTTCTTTTTTCTTTTTTCTTTTTTTTTTTTTTTTGTTGCTGTTGACTATATTAGAAATGTCTAGTTATCATTTTTTAATAACCTTTATAACTTTTGTATCTTTATTTTAAGAGAAATTGTATGTGTTTAATGATTAGAAGTAATATTTCAACTGTGGCAAACATAAGATTTTTTTACATCTGGGTAGATGAGGTGAAATTGCCATGTAAGTCAAAGAAAAAGTTCAATTTTATACTTAACAATTAGAGATGTGTTTAATGCTTCTAAGTTCCACTGAGAAAAAGAAAGTGAAAAGTGGCACATAGACAAATAAAGCACTACTGAGGAGAGTACCATGCCAAACTGAATAACCTCCAAAGAAAGCAAAAACAAAACTGCACAAGAAAAAAAGAATATATTGTGAAAGTTTTCAAAGAAACACTGTAATTGTAAATAACATGAGAAGAAAAAGAACTGAATCATTTTGCTGAACAATAGGGTAATACATGCTAACTTTTCTCAGTGCTTCATGCTCAAAGTGAAGAGTTTTGAACACAATCTGAATCTGACAAGTGCTTTGTTGGAAGGTTAACAACTAATAATGGAAAAGCATAATGCAAGAGGAAGCAACCACATCATTTATAATAAGTTCAACTAATTTTTAATAAATAACACACAAATAATGGAGAGGAGTCAAAAAATACATTTGTGTTTGACATGCATTTAAATTATCCATTTGAAATCTGTCTTAAACCTCAATTAAATCTAAGTAGAATTCACCTTTGAGAAAACTAAGGAGCTATGGCTAATATTTCTCCATCCTAAATTTCATTAGAATTCCCAGTCAGACAGTCATTCTCTTGAGCTGTTTAGTACTTTTGTTTGCTATTCTAAACTACAGAACTACCCAGTCTGTGTATGAGCTTGGCATCTTGTGCCTTAGCCTCCCAGAGTGCTTAGATTACTGTTATGCAACAACATATTCAACTCTAAATCTCCAGGAATAGCAGAAAAAACAGTGTTCTTTTTATTTTTGTTTTAATTTTTTTTTTGGTACTGGGGATTGAACTCACGACCTCGCACTTGCAAGGCAGGCGCTTATTGCTGTTGAGCTAAATCCTCAGCCCTAAACAGTGTTCTTTTGCTTCTGTCTCCTCCAGACAAAACACTAGTATTTTAAATTAAAGATCAAGTTCTGGCTTTGCTTATATACCTGGCAAGCGTACTTACAAATTAACATAGAAAACAATTAGCTATTTTCAAAGAGCTTCATTGATGCACGCCTGTACAATCAACATATTGTCCATGTACAGTTGAAATTGTCTATCAAGAGTGAGTGTATACTACTTTTGTCCTAAGAAAGTCAAATCTATTAGACCAGTGTAGTGTGGTGAGGCAGTATGCTCAATAATTAGTACTTAAGCTACACAGTCAGCACAATTAAATTCAATCTCTAGTTCCAGAACTTTCTAGTTATGTGATTCAGGCAAGTATTTCGTCTCTGTTTTCTCACCCATAAAATAAGAATAAAATCAGTATCTGTTTTATAAGGTTGTGAGGATTAAGCAAAATAAAATATAGAAAACACTATCACAGTGGTTGGAACATAGTAAGACCTCAATACATCTTGGCAACTAATGTGAAGACCAGTGACTGATCAAACACTAGAATATTGTTTTTGTGGGAGGGAAAATTATATTTTAGTACATTGTAATTGATTTAAGGTAACTTTTTACATAATATAATTTAATATACAATTGGGATAATTTTTTTCACATTGTTTGGGACCTCTGTACATTAGTGCATAATCTGGAGATACATACATCTCATAAAACTGTTGTAAGAACTAAATGAAATAATAAATCTAAAGAGTAGAGAACATAGTATAATCAGACTAAAAATCTAACATTAGCACTACTACAATTCCCAGCCTCAAAAGATTTTAAAGTTATATTATTTTCTGTGGTTCAGCCACAAATTTTTTTATAAAATGAGTTGCATATACATTATTCCCTAAGCAACACAATCCATCAACTCTCCAATTTGTATCCAATGTTATTTTAAATTCATTTCACATCTTATTATTACATATTTCATGCACCCAAAGCAATACAAACCAATAAAAATCAAGTTTAAAACATTACAAAAGGATACTTAATTTAGAAAATGAAAAAAAAACCCAGAAAATATAAACCAGAAATTGTGTTATAGTTGCTCTGCATGATTCCACGTATATTTTTAAGTAAAGCCATGTGAGCTCACTTGAGAAGAGAAATGACCAATTTCTGACCAAAGCAGAATCCTTCCAAGATGGAAGGATTTATGTGTCTATCTTTGCCAGAAGTTTATTCTGCATTGCTTAGTTTTGATGCTGGGCATATAATTCAAATTTCAAGTAAATGCTAAGATTATAGACAACAGGTTTCTTTTCAGAACTCTGTTGTTTTAGAATTCCTGAGTTATAAACATTACAAAACTTAAGGAAAAAATGAGGTTGAATGCAATTTTAAGGAAAAAATGACTTTGAGTTATCTAGATTCAAGGTCATTTATCTAGCCAGGAAAAGAATTATGACTACATTCTCAGGTTTGAAATGATTATTGTAATCATTAATGTATATAATAATTTCCTTGGACAGTTAACAATATTAACATACTGCAGTGAAAAATAAGTCAGAAATTGCACAAATAAATGTTGCTGAAAAATAAATAAAATAAATATTTATTGTATATATGGTTGAATTACTATGGTTTATACTCTAAAGTGTGATATGTCTGATTTATACTCTAAAGTGTGATATGTAATACATACCATATTCAGGCTTTTCTTTTCTTTATATAAATTATACGACTGTATTTCATTTAAATTTAAAACTAAATTTAAAAATTAAGACACTTAAAGCACCTACCAAAAACATCTGTGAATCATACAACATTACATGAAGTTTTAATATTTTGATGTTGATTTTAAAGTCAAAGACTGTTACACACCACAGCAAACACTAAATGTGTGAAACAGGTTAGCCACTGCTATGTATACAAAAACCATTAAATCAACTTAACTAAAGAAAAAAGTGTACAACTAAATATTTTCTTTTTTAATATCATTTTATCAAAATAACACCTTAAGAAAAACTCAGTGTCATTTAGGCTACCTTTATATATTATGATGGAAATATTCTGATATTTTAGCATCAAACAATATCCAACAGCTAGATTTTTTAAAATGTTATAAACAGTATCTCTTAAAATTATGAAATAAATATACTAAGTACTATAAAATTATAGGTGATACGGTATAAGCATTTTTACTTTTTTGTAAATATATTTTTATACTGAACAAAACTTTTTAAAAAATGTAAGTTTCTACTTACTGCCATTAAATTAAGAGTATGCTCTTTTAGTACAATCTT
This sequence comes from Hydrochoerus hydrochaeris, assembly GCA_004027455.1. Taxonomy (NCBI): domain Eukaryota; kingdom Metazoa; phylum Chordata; class Mammalia; order Rodentia; family Hydrochaeridae; genus Hydrochoerus; species Hydrochoerus hydrochaeris. Next base: position 24,150 of record PVLA01010055.1, read on the forward strand.
AAAGAAAAATGGAGCAAGTGAAACACAGATTCACATATTGCACCTTCCTGAATACATACACATACACCTTTAAACATAAATGTTGAAGTCTTCATTTTACCTCAAGACCACTTTGCTAGCTCAGAGGTAAGGAAAGATAAGAAAATGGTGGGCAGAAATGGAGAAAGAAACTAAATCTGCTATGATTCAGAAGTGTTCAAGCTTCATTGATTCTAATTCAGCGTAATGATACTGAACAAGCCACTGAGTTAGATATGAGGGTATCAACAATGACCTTTGAGAATATGAAAGGAAGGTAAACTTGCAAATGAAAACTCATCTCTGGTAAGGGAAAGCATTCAAATAATAGCTGACGACACAGTAATGGTATTTATTATTACAGAGGTTTAAGTTCTAGGTAAAGGTTTTACATAGCTCAATTTCTCAAGAGTTCTCCTAGCTCTGAATTTCTAGTTCACTAAGAAATTAAATCAGGATTTTAAATAATCAGACTTACTATGCCCAAAGGAAATCCCAAGAAGAAATTCAGCAATCAGGAGATTCAGCTACATATAATAAAACACCTACAATAAATTAGAGGCCCAGGATGCTTTTACCAATCACTTTGAATCTATCAATGTTAGCTTTTTGTGATAAAATATTCTCTGTGCTAGGGGTCACACTGTTTTCTCACAATCACATTGTTGTAACATAAATAAGTTTAAAAATCTCTAGGCTTAATATTGTTGGTGCAAGACATTGTCAATGAAACAAACAGGCACCAACATGAAAGCTATTGAATTGGCTGAAATAATTAGGATGAGAGTTTTTCAGTGCTATGGTGATATTCCAGAAAAACCTTGATTGACAAGCAAAAATTGACAAACTCAAGAAATGATTTCACCTCCTACATAGTTCCCTGTTATCCACATGGCTATCAATGGAAAGCTTCTATCAAGTTCTTTTAAATGATTGTAAAATCTCCCACACCTGAACAATTCTCAGACACAGCTCACTTCTCATCTGACATATGATTTTTCTTCTCAGAGACACTGCAGCAATCAAATAGCACTCCTAGGACATATTTAGGGGCTTCTGGGCTTTGCTGAAGGTGAGCAGCAATGTACTATATGAAATTAGCTATATCTGAACTCAGAATGCTGCCCAGCTCCATATCTCCCAGAAGCAAGGAAAGGCCCCTTTGCATATTCAAAACTTTGGGACCCAAGGGAGTAGAAATATATTTAATAGTAGTTACTGATGAGGAGAAATTAGGCAAAATTATAATTTTTTTACAGGAAACACAGATGGTCCAAAAGGCTATAAACCCAGTTGAAGGTTACATGCAAATGTTCATATATTCAGAGTCAAGAACTGAGAAAAAACAAAAGCACTAAAATGGACTTTGCAATGTTAGGAAAATCATTTGATTTTCTTATTTGAAAAGTATCTTAAAAAGCACTGATACATGGTACACTCCTGTAATCCCAGCACTCAGGAGGCTGAGGCAGGCAGATCGTTGCAAGTTTGAGACCAGCCTGGGCTACGAAGTGAGCCCAAGGTCAGCCTGAACTGCATAGTGAGACCCTGTCTCAAAAAGACAAAAAAAAAAAAAAGCACTGATACAAACATGAACCTCCTTTGGTATTCCCAGTGATAAAGACCTAAATCTTAGGTAGCACTCTGAAATGGAATTCCAGAATTCCCAAAAGCTGATCTTTATACAAAGGTAGAAACCTGCTGGTCAACAACAAGAGAACTAGAAAAAGATCAATTTCAAAGGCAGTAAGAAGAGGGTTAAAAAATTTTTAAAAAAAAAAAGAAAAAGGAAAGGAAAGGAAAGGAAGAAGGAAGGAAGGAAAGGAGGAAGGAAGGAAGAGAAAAAAGAAAAAAGGAAGAAGAGAAGAGAAGAGAAGAGAAGAGAAGAGAAGAGAAGAGAAGAGAAGAGAAGAGAAGAGAAGAGAAGAGAAGAGAAGAGAAGAGAAGACTTCGATCAAGGTGGTATTTTATTGCCTACCAATACTCTGATGAAGAGAATCAGACTGGCCTACCCACAAAATCGGGAGCCAGCCTTCAACAATGAGCTGAGGTAGGCCAGTGCCCAGTCAGTCCTGGTCAAATCCTGTGATCTGAGGTAGAGTTCCCATGGAAAGAGCTGAATAATAGATCCAAGGATCCTTGTTGTAATCCACAGGACCTGCAGATTACTGTACATGGTAGAAGGGATTTTGAAGAAGTAAAAGTTAAGGACTTTGAGACTGGGGGCACGTATTCTGGATCATTGAGCAGCCCTAATATAATCATTAAATCTTTGATAGAGAAAAATATGAAGAGTCAGAGATAAACAGAGGATCGGACCACAGAAGGAACAGGTTAAAGTAATATAAGAAATGGGCTACGAACCCAGACTGTAACTAATCGCCAACACTAGAAAAGGCAATCCTCCAGAAATGTAAGGGGAAAAAGAAAAAAATAAATAAATAAACAACAACAAACAAACAACAAAAAAATCCTCTAGAAATATAAAGGAAAAAAAAGAAACTGTGATATTTTAAGCCACTAAATTTAGATTTAGGCAAGGAAAGAGGTTAGAAAAAAGACCTACTGATGGTGCAGCTCTGGAGGAAGAGAGCAGCTATCATAGTGGAAAAATCACAAATCTCACCCTGAATCAAACAGCAGAGAAATCTGAAATCTCCAGCACTCTGATGGTAAACAGCGCACTAAGAGAAGACAAGTCCAACTCAACTACACCACACTAGCAACCAACCACCCAATCAATCAATCAACAGGAATGGAAAGGGTGCACCCTTTTCTATGCACGAATAACCTACTGTTTAATTGATGATGTAGAGCATTCAATCAAGTTACGAGGTACAGAATACAAGGAAGAAAGGAAGGAACTGCAGAAGGGAGGGCAGAAAGGAGGGAAGAAGGGCCATTTTCAACAAAAACAATTTCTGGTAAAACTGAAAGAAAAAAATTGTGGTATGTCACTTCACTTATTATTTCTAATTCTAATACTGCTAAAAATGACAGGTATCAGCAAATGTTGTCTGGCCATAATGAAATTAAAGTAGATACCATTAAGAGAAAATTATGAAAGATATTTCAAATATCTGGAAATAAAACACCTTTCTAAATAACTCATGAGTTAAAGAAGTCAAAAAAGAAATCAGAAATTGAGAGTCTACAACCTCAATGTTATTTTTAGTGAGCAAAACAGTATCACTGATTTTTATTAAAACTGTATTCTAACTATAGTAAAAACAGTAAATATTTCCAGATACAGCACTATTTTAGAGTGTTTATAGCTACTGCTATTACCAATGTGGTCCAAGGGTCACTTTAAGGAAAAAATAAATTGTTTAACTGGTCTTTTATCTTACAGGCAGTGTTTAAGTGATTCGGAGTTTACCAGCCCTCTACTTCAACATTTACAACACAGGTTTGGCAATGATAACTGTCTCTCTTCCATAAAAACCCTGAGATCAACGATTGAATTCACCTACACAGAAAAGGACTCCTGGTTTCATGAGATGGCCACATAAGGGTAGCTTTATTACAGAAACCTCAAAAAGGGCAAGTTTTGGATTTAGGTGAATAAAAGTATAGGTATTTATATAAAAAGCAAGGAGTTATTTAAATTATGAGATACCATTCTGTCCATAATCTTTTGTATTTCTAACACCAAGTCTGGCACCTGGTGCAATTGAATAAATAATAAACATTTGATGAATGAAAGGTTTTCAAAAATTTCGCCAAACATCTGAAACTTAACATTACAAAGGGTGAACCCAAAGATCAGAAAGAGAACTGATACAGAGAACAACATCTATTCAGTTCTGCAGTTCATCCATTTTCATAGACTCTGAATTCTAACCACACCCTCACTATCTACCCAGTTACTGCTGTTTATGTAAAGTAAAGGCAACACAATTAGGATTGAGTACTTAAAAGACAAAAATATATATCTTTCAGCACTTACAAAATATATTTCTAGACTTATCTATAGTCTCATAACTTTAAGTACCTTCTGGAAATTTCTAATTCAACAAACCTTGCAATGGTCTATAGGATTCACCTTATATGTTGTCACCAAAAAATAAATACAGTCACTGATTTTTCTGTTTCAGGTCTACCAGCCTCTCAATCACTCAGTTCAAAGTTAGCTAGTTTGGTTTAAACACCTAGTTACAGTTGATACACTGGGTCAACTTAAGAAGTTTAGAAGTTCAACTGAGAGACTCAGCAGGGAGCCGGGATCTTCACTTTGTAAATATCCTCATCTTGTGCAAGAGCAGGGCAAGGAGATTTTGTGGGTGCTATACTTGCCCCCAGGGTGGGGGACGGGTGGGGGGGCTGTGTACAATATAAGGGAGGAAAAAAGGCTTGCTCTCTCCCTCTTTCAGCTCTTACTACTTTTGCTGGTTGCTGCCTTTAACTGTTGCCCCTGTGCCATGCCACCCTGCCTTGGAGCCAACTGATTATGGACTGAAACCTCCACTAACAGTGGGCTAAATAAACCTTTCCTTCTGTCATTTTGGGTATCGGGTGTTTTGTCCCAGCAATGAGAGAAAAGTAACCAAGACAAACCCTTTCTTCTGTGCCTCATTTTTGGTTAATTATCTGTTGTAACACCAGTACAGCATTTTGTTTCCTGGACCGTTTGTACTTGAATCAGTTTACATTCCCAGCCTCCACCTTCTACTTCTAGCTACTCACCCAGTTGTCACACAGGCCACTGCAATGCTACCTCTCTATAATGTTATCCTTTGTGTCATTCTTTGCCTTCAATGAATCTCTCTAAGGTCTCTTAAGTCTCTAGCCTAAATCTAGGCTCTCCTTTACCTCTTTACCTGTTCTCTTAAATAGAACACTTGTCTCCTACAGTTCTATGTGGTATGTTTATCCATGTTCCTTCACCCTTTTGAAGGTTTTTCTATCTCCCTTGCTGTCTCCTAAAACTTAACCATTTTTTAAATTCCAGCTCAAATTTTATTTTGATTTAAATATATGCAGGCATCTCTCTTATTCTTTTTTAAATATTTTAGAAATGATCTCATAATCTTCTAAATTCTTATGACTCTAATATACCCTGTACATGACTTTTTTTTTTTTTTTTGGTAGGGAGACAGTACCGAGGACTAAATGGGTAACTTTGACTGAGCTGTGACCCTCATTGCCCTCACCCTCACTTTTATCCTGACACAGGGTCTCTTGCTAAGTTGCCCAGACTGCACTCAATCTTGTGCCTTAGCCTCAGCTTCACAGGAATGTATCACCATGCCTAGCTTCTTCTACATGACATTTTAATGATTCAGTAGACCAACAGATTTCAGTATCTTTTTTAAAAATTACAACAGATCAGAATATAAGTCAAGTAAGAATATACAAATCTTATTTTTTAAAAGAATGGAGAAAAATGTAATTTCTTTACAAATAAAAGGTTTAGAAAAATGCTCAAAGAAATTTTCAGTCAATAATTCTTAATGCTCTACATAAAACTCAACTTTCCCTTTTAAAAGATCTATATTTACAGATCATGTCACAATAAGATCCTTGATGCAATCAGGCAATTCTGTGATTCTTTAATAATGACATAAATGAGTAACCAAAAGGAGAAAAGTGGATCTGAAAGATTTCAGTTGCTGAAAAGCAAAGATATTGACTGATGTAATTTCACTTGGATATGACTGAATCCCATTGATTTTTTTCCTTTAAGCCTATCTTCCCAGTACAGCTGTGTTGATCTGATTCGCTGGGAAATTATAGGAAGTGCTGAACAGTTTCATTTAAAGCAGAATTCCTATATGTGCCATTTTTGTAGACAACATATTTTTAAAAATTACATTTATGTAATTTAATCAAGCAATTCTCAGAAAGCTCAACTAGTTATGATTTATGAGGGAACTCACATTTGTGGTCCTTAACTTCATGCATTAACTTGGCACTAAAATAACAAGTACACACAAAAATGTATGAAAAGTTCTACATTAAATTCATACCATAAGGTCACAATTTTAATAGCATAGTCATGAGATAATTTCCAATGTTTTTCTCAAATTTATCTAAGTATTTTAGAAATATATGAACATATGTTCACATTTTTTAGGGACATAAGAACACATACTTCAAATGCTAACAAATGCAGACATTTTGCTTCATAAAAAATGTTTGCAAATTTCTGAATTAAACCTATTACAGAAACCATGAACTAGTTATATACAGTTCAAAGTAAAATCCTAAGAATTATAGAACTGACACCATATCTGTGAAAAGCAAACAGTCACTTTTCATATGTTTATAATTTTTTTACACTCATTTCACCAAAAAATGACAGTTAGCATACAACAGTAAAGTTTGGTTAAGTAACAGGATACCTTTGACTATGATAAAATTAAATATGATAGCCAATTTGGGTATTGTTTAGAAGAGAGATAATAAAGGCTGAAATTACAGTGTAATGCTCAGATAACAATATATGCATGAGAACATAGTTTAAAAGAATTCCTTCTCTGAAAATGTATGAGGTTTTACAGAGAAAAATTCAGATTTCACAGTATATAAATCTTTTGAGCTTTCTGGTTAGTCATTTCACTTATTTAACTGCTTCTAGTCTTAATTTGGCTACATAATAAAATGAGTATAATCCAAATTTGTAGTTGATTAAAAAAGATAACCAAAGATGTAGGCAAACATCACAAATCTATTCCTTATCCTATGAAACTACAGGATAAACAAAGATAGAAACAAAACTACACAAAGAAATACATTATGTGTGTATCTAGAGTACTTACAAAATTAATATACTATCAAAAATATTCTAATGACTATTATCTCAGAATGATTAAGACAGTTACCCCTCCAACAGCATCATTTGACAGTGGTTCATACTAAGCAAACTAAATGTGCAGACTGCCATCTAATATATAAAATAGGAAAATTATTATAACAATCATAATAAAGATAAAGAAAAGCAGAGGTGAAGAAATATGTGCCAAAACCTACTCCATTACAGGTATTGCTAAACATTCAATCCTACTGTTTAATAATACCCTCAGCAACCCCAAAGGATGCCTGTTTACTTACTGACCATAAGAGAGGTTTAATGAGACTACAATACTTGTCAGTATATAACATGTTGGACTGACACTAATAAAACATATTCTGTTATCAGAAATTGGGGACTTAAGCCAAACGTCAAAACAAAAAGATCCAGGAAATTTACAAAGCAAACACTTTATACTAGGTATAAAATAAAATACTACTACAATGTTCCTGGATTTTAAAAGATGTGACTGTGACAATTAAAACTCAAGAAATATATTTGAAACTGATCACCAAGTACACAGAACTGGATAAAATAAATGAATAAAATGTCACAGAATAAAAGTAACTGTTATCACTAAAGGGAAACACTGAGGTCCAATGACATGCAGCAAAAATTTAACACAACTATTTAAATGATGAGAAGACTTGGACAGTTAAAGCAGAAGCAGCAGCTATTCTCTCTAAATGACAACTCAAATGCTAAGTGAAGACAGTAGAATAAAAGTACAGAAAAGTACAAACTGTTCGCTTAAAAAGTGCTGTGCATAGGGCATGGAAAAATGAAAACATTCACTGTCTTATAAAAGTTTTTTTTAAAAGACTAGAGTTACTGAAGTAACTTAATATACAATCTACAGAAACAGTATCATAATGATCACTGAAGTCAAGAGGTCTTTATTCTAAGCCTCTTAACTAATTATGTGACCCTCTGTAAAGCATTATTAAAGTTTCATATCATGCCAAATATTAACTGATTTTTCAGATACAAAGATAGATAAAATTCCATGAAGTTCAGAAGCTGGAGGCAGGCAAGAGGAAGGGAAGGACAATGAACAAAGTATAAGATTTAAAAGTGATAGAGATTTAACGCATATTTTAAAACAGTATGTCAGGAAATCCAGTTTGGTATACAGTAAAGAGTGGCTAAGTGACAAGGGTCTAGACATTTTCCTCTTGACTCTCTGTTAGGACTTAAATTACATAAACATAATACAGAAGGAAGACTATGAGATGCACTAACTAGAGAAAAGAGAAACTAAAATAGAAATTTTAAGTTATCCTCAAGCACTCAAATGAGACAGAATGGTCTTCACAAGACTGTGAAAACAAAAACACAGAGGAAAACATAGGCCGCAGTAAGATTTAAGAAACCCTGTCAACAATTTGTAAAAATGAATCTGAAGTGCTGTGCAATATGTTTTAGGAAAGAGAAAAAGCCTGAAATGATCAAAACAGAGGTCCTCTAAATCTGTGAATAGATGAAAATGAAGACAAAATGACAAGACTGAAGCAGCTTTGGACACCCATTTTATAAAGTACAGATTTATCTCACAAGAAATGGGAAGAGTGGACAAATTTAAGTAACTCATTTTTAGTAAGACAATTGAAAACTACTATAGTATTTTTAAAATCAATAGAAAAATGACAACATTCTAGCAGAGTAAAATTGAAATTTTATGTTAAATTGATGCTACTATATGTAATAAAAGTATTATTTTTAAATGAAAATATCTCAGAAGATCTTTAAAAATCTCAACCATATGATCATTTAATACACAAAGACACTAAGTATTTTCTGCCTAAGTAAAGTATAAGATACTCATTGGCTATTTCACATTAACATCAAATTGGTTTTTCTTGTTTCAGACTCAAATCTCACAACATATTTAAATTTCAATTTGGCAAAAGTAGCATTAGCAAACAAAGCCAAAAAAAAAAAAAAGAAAAACAAAACAAAACAGAACTTCAACATCCTGAAAGAGAAATACTTCCATCTCATACAAAGATACTTGATAAATTCCTTCTTAATAAATAAAAATATCTCCATAAAGAGGCAATTCATATAGAAAGACAATTCACAGACAAGAAAATTAAAATGGCTAATCAATGTGTGTATAAATCAATCATCAACCCCATAAATCAAATCGCCAATTCTCTGGATAGAGGGAAAGAGAGGATGGTGGGGGTGATAAAAATGATCAAGATGTGATATGTATATGTACCAGTTCCCTAAAATGAATGTAGTTATTACATATTTCAAATATACGCCAACTAAAAGCCAGGACCTATTCTTCAGATGGAGACAAATCTTTGCTACACCATCATTATCTGTTAATGTCCAATGGGAAATGGAATAATACCCATGAATGTGCATCTACTATGACCTACCACACTTAACTTTGGAATAGGAATTATGGGGGAAAAAAAGAATTTTTGAGAAAAATATTAAACTAAGGTATATCATATACATATATATTATATATATATATATGACTATAAATTGTAGCTATTTTAAAAATTAGTTTAATTCTGTTTTTTATGAAGAAAGTCCATTACATGATACCAAGTTTGAAAGAAAAAAAAAAAAAAAGCTATTGCAGAGTCAATCTATACTAGCTATAATGGGGAGGAAGAGAAAATGTCAGCCAGCAGAACCTCATCATACTTGAAAGAAGTATGGATAATTGTACTATCGGTATTCTTATATCCAAGTGGGGATATATTCCAGCAGATGCCCAAAACTATAGACAGTACTGAAGCCTACATATATTTTTTTCTTGCCCTTTGCAACAATTACTAAATAATATAAGGGTTACTTGACTACAAGCACTATGACACTGCAACATCCAAAATGACAGGAAAGACAACTATGAAGTAACCGATGGGCTGGTAATGTACACTATTAGTGTGGAGAGTTTGGAGAAAGGGATGATTCATGGCCCTTTCTCCTTGCAGGAGAACAGATTTCATCATGCTGCTCAGGAAGAACAGCACACAATTTAAAACTTAGGAATTGTTTAGGTCTAGAATTTTCCATTTAAAATTTTCAGACAATTGATTATAGGAAACTGAAACTATGGATGAGAGGCTACTGAAAATTAAACTAATTTGATTTCTTCAAAGGAGCAGGTTTAAAGAAAAGAAGGAGAAAACAGTAGGTGGTGTTTAAAAAAAAAAATCAATCCAGTAAGTTAAAATATGTGTTCTAATCTGGCCTATCATTACACATCTTTACAACTAAAATATTTACACTGAAATGTTATACTATTTTATATTTCAAAGTGTATGTATGTATTCTCACTGAATATCTTGAAGTTTAAATTCTGTAATTATTTCTACTAAGTAGTTATAAAGACAATATCTTATAAGGCATCTTTTAATATTTTACTTATATAATGTTATAGGTTCAACAAAAAGGAATTACAGATTGTGGTATTTCAAATCAAACACTTCATAAACTTCGGCCTGTATCTATTTCTGTATCTTATATCCAAGATATCTTTCATTTAACATCAAATTGGTTTTTCTTATTTCAGACTCAAATCTCACAACATATTTAAATTTCAATTTGGCAAAAAGTAGCCAAATTGGCTACTGGTTAGCTTCTGGTTATGCTCACACAGCCTCTTCTCTTCTGCCTTTTCTCTTGAATTACCCATTTGTTCTACAGTCCCACTTATTTTACTGGCTATCATTCGTTTTTAAGAAGTGGAGAGGAAGAAAAGACAGAGAAAACATGCATGCATGTGTTTAGAAGACAAAGCAGAATATAACAGATTCTGACCTGTTTGTCATCTTTGATTAGAAAAACAAAATTCTTCAAAATTCTACTGAGAGGGCTAAAGAAGGGATCCTGACATAGTTGGCTAGAGTTACCACGTATAATTGGAAGGAAACTGAGAAATCTCAATTTGGTCAGAGTGAACTGAGTATGTTTAGCCTATCCTAAACTTTCTTTTTTATCTCCAGTTACTCCTGGTACTTGTGATATAAATAAGCCTGAGATGCAGAAGTTAACAAAGCATGTGATTAAATCAGAAGAGCATAGAATGCTAGGAAATGACTGATTAAAAAAGAAATTACCTATCTCTGTAGATATATTATCTGTAAAAAATGCAAAATGAGTATTGGAACTGTAAAAAAAAATTTAGGAACTCATTTACCTAATTTAAGATATCCAAAGTAAAAGTATTATTATTATTATTATTATTATTATTATTATTATTTGATGGTAATGGGGACTAAAACCAGGGTATTCCTAGTAAGTTGCATCCCTGGCCCAGGTGTGTTTTCTTTTTTTATTATTCTGAGACATTCTGAGATAGGGCATCGCTAAGCTGCCCAAGTTGAATTCAGATCTGCAATTCTCCTGCCTCAGTCTTCCAAAGTGCTAAGATCACAGCACCACTATTATAACTTATAGTCATACAAAAGATTTAAAATAAAATTATTTTTATAAAAATGAAAATCATACATCTTAAACAAAAAAGATTTTTAAACTGTAAGTTTTCCCATAATTTAATATTCCTTTTAATGATGAAAAAAGTGATCAAATAAGAGAATACAAACTTATGTTATACCGTGATTCATTAACCTTTCCCTTATGCGAAGGTATTTATGTGGCATACCAAAAACGGCTAACCCTGAACATTCCTCTGGAAAGGGTCCTACAGTTGCTGCTTCTTTAGAAACACCATTCTCATGTTTAATTAATGCCTTTGATTCACACTGGCAAAGTGTTCTCCAGAAAAGTTATTCCTGTTTTTTCTATGAGAGTATGAGATCACTATTAACTTTTCATGTGCTTACTTCATGTTCCAAACTAGAGTTACACATTTCCTGCAAGTACCTCTTTTGTATTTTTCACTATCACTTTAGGCCATAATCACAGCAGCAATCTGGGGATGAAAACTCTCGTAGACATTATCATCACTGTTGCTACACCATAATAAATGGGATAGATAATAACTAATATCTAATAAGATAAATGAAAGATAAAGATAGTACAATGCCCAACTTTTCAGAAGTTTCCTCTGAACTTGAAATTCAGACTTTGTACTTGATGGGCCTCTGATGTACTTGCTCAGCAGAGCATGCTTTAATCACATCAGTAACAAAGCCCTTCTGCCACATGCAGTTGAAAGGACAAGGATGTATGTCCACAATGCTTAATATCCTAGTTTTTTTCATCTCCAGAAAAGTTGTTGGCAAAAATTCAATAAAAGGAAGATTAAAGATTCCTAAACAAAATATAAACTCTTCTATGTTGAGACACAAGGGAGAAAAGAGTAGCAGATTTAATGTTGTCAAAAAAATTTATAAAACCCTAAATGTAATTATACCTACAGAGTTCCTAAGAGTAATAAAGTTTATTGAAAGATACAAAATTGTGTATAGAGAAACAATGAAAGACATACTGAACAAGAAATTCCAATTCCCAGCTGGGGATTTAGCTCAGTGGCTTAAGCGCCTGCCTGGTAAGCACAAGGTCGTGAATTCAATCCCCGTACCAAAAAAAAAAAAAAAAAAAGGAAATTCTGATTCCCTCTGCTGAAATTGCAACTTTTATGAATATTCATATACTTCTAAACGAGAAAAGAATAATGTTATGGCTGACTGCACCTTTTAAAAAAGTGAAATACTTTACTAACAAATATGCTATGCAATATAAAGCCCCATTTGTGAAAAGATGTGTAACATGGTCATTACCAGATTCTTCATATCAATAACAGCACTGAAAGTCTAATGTTGCAGCAGTCTTACAAAATGTATTTTGGCAAGTTACTACATGCAGCTTCACTCAGTATGTTTTCATACATACAAAAAAGCTCTGCACTAACTTCTGTAGGATGTTTATGACATTTTTTTCATAACAGAAACGTACGTCTCAGAATTAACAGGCATTCATCTTTTAGATCACTGAGTCTAGTCTTTGTTTCCTTCTATAAATAGCTCTAGTAACATCTATCCCAATCAAAAGTAGTATATTTCTACATTATCTATGCTAAGTACTTTTGGCCTGTACGGTAAAAGGTTCTCAGTTACTGACATGTCAGTTAAGATCAAAGGTTACTAGAAAAAAAGAAAAGGAGGAAGGTAACAGAACAAAGCCATTAGCTTTAAGGAACACTATTTCTAATAATACAATAAACCTGAATAATTCTTATATTCCAGTTAATATGCAATGTTAAAGAGAAAAAAATGTTTCTAAAATATTTTTATTAATTTATATTTAAAAAGATCCTTGTAACAGAATTCAGTGCTTGGTCACTCTTCTATGTACTATTTCTGTCCTAACTCTAGTTTCTTTGTAATGAAAAAAGGGAGAGTCAGCAAAACAAAATGCCACCATTAAATCATTTTGCAACATTTTGTGTCAAAAATGTAATGGGAAATGCACACATCAAGGAAAAGGTTACTGTTCTTCCAGAACATATTTTCACTTGGTTCATAGCTCATCCTTCTACATAACTGTGCAGGCACTACTGATGGTTTTCTCTCTCAGTTTAATGTGGCATTTGAAGGATTATGGCATTTTCAGGAAACCACAGTGCAGTGATTTTAGTGGTTATCTGGGCTGCTATGATTTAGAATAACTATTCTCTGTAATAGTAAAAGCCAGCTACCAAGGTATCTCAAAAATATCAACTTAATTCCTGATTATGTATTTTCTTAATAAAACATGAGATTACTATTAAAAGAGAGAACAGAATTAGAAGAAACTCCTTTTAAAAGAAAGCCTGCTGTATGCACAGCAATGCTATGGATAACTTTAAATCCTACTAAATATATTATAATAAGGAGTTAATTCAGAAACTGGTTATCTTAACTCATTTCAGTTTAGGATAAATATAACTACTTTTTGAAAATCTTTCACTCTTAGGAATAAAAATGAAAACTTAGTGGAAGCCTGCATCAGGCATAAGCTGCCTGGAACCTCCCCCATAGGCCCGCCCTGCCACCAGGAACTTAGCAGAAGCCTACATCAGGCTTAGGCTGCCTGGAGCCTCCCCCTAGGGCCTTCCCTGCCACTGGACACATGAGGAGGCCCGCCTCAGACAGAGGCTGCCTGGAACCTCCCCTATGGGTGCTCCCTGCAACCTGGAACATCTCAGAAGCCCGCCCAAGACTGAAAAGTGCCCTGGATTGCTTCTGCTGGGCCTGCCCGCCCACCTGGAACATCAGAAAACCTCGGCAGGCTCCAGTTAGTGTGAAAAACTTTTGAGCTTTTCTCTCAGGCAGCGAATCTTAGACTACAGCTGATTAACTGTCTCAGTGTGGTGAGTATGCCCCTAAAATAGAGGTGTACAGTGGATAAATAGGGCCAGTAGTAAGACCCCCTCCAACTAACTGTAAGACTTTGGTGAGTCTTAAAAGAGTGTGTGTGATCCCCTCCTACACATAGAAAACATCAGGCAGAGTGAAAATCACAAAAGGAAAAAGCAAAATGCAGTCTCAAACATACATTTCACCAGAAGCAAGTATAGGAGACATTGAAATAGAGGACCCCAAAAGTAACACACCAGGAATCTCTGAAAAGATAGTGAGTGAAATAAAAAAACAACTGCATCAGGCTATAGAGGGAATCAAATTAGAAGTACTCTCCCATGTAAAGATAGAAATAACCTTAGTGAAGGAGTTGTTGAATGGAGCTAAAGAAGAAATAGAGAAAAAAGTACATGAGCATGGGAAACTGACTCAAACTTTAAATGAACAATATAGAAAACAAGCAAAATTCATGGAACAAACTCAAAGAGACATTTAAGAAACAAAAAATTCTATTGAAACCTTGCAAAACCACCTAAAGGAAGCTGAGGATAGGATTTCAGACCTTGAGGACAGGATCACAATTAGTGATCAGGAAAGGATAGAACTTTTAAAAATAACAAAGCAGCATGAAATGATAATCTAGAAGATTCAAGATGATGCCAAGAGAAACAATATAAGAATAATGTGCCTTAGCAAAGATACAGGAGTCAAGGCAAATGGCATACGTAAAGTATTTACAGAAATAATAGTAGAAAACTTCCCAAACATGGGGAAAGAATCTGATATGCAGATAAGTGAGGCATATATAACACCAGTCACAATCAACATAAATCCACACCCAGACACATAATTAAGAACTCAGACATATAGCATAAAAACAGAATACTAAAAGCTGTCAGAGAAAAGACACAACTCACCTATCAAGGAAAGCCCATTAGAATCACGGCTGACTTTTCAGCACAAACCCTCAAGTCAAGAAGAGCTTGGAGTGAGGTATTTCAAGCCCTAAAAGAAAACAACTTTCAACCACACTGATGTACCCAGCAAAACTTTCATTCAAATTTAATGGAGAAACAAGATGCTTCCATGATAAAGAACAACTAAAGAAATTCACATCCACCAAGCCAACCCTAGAACGAGCACTGAAAGACATATTAGACAGAGAAAAAAATGACCACAATCCCCAAAACAACAACAGAAAGAAATCACCAAGTAGGATAAGCAATTACATAAGAGGAAAAGCAGAAAGCAAGCAACTGGAACATAAGATGGCAAAGTCGAGCCAGTACATATCAGTGATATCCATAAATGTAAAAGGCCTCAATTCACCTATAAAAAGAAATAGATTGACAGAATGGATCAAGAAACAGGATCCCATAATATGCTCTATACAAGAAACACATCTGACCCAAAAGGAAACTTGTAGATTAAAAGTGAAAGGATGGAAAACAGTATTCCATGAAACAGGAACCCAGAAAAAAGCAGAGGTAGCTATTCTATTTGCAGACAATTTGAACTTCAAACCTAAAATGATTAAAAGAGATAAAGGAGGTCACTACATACTCGTTAGTGGAAAAATTTAAGAGGAAGAACTAACAATTAGAAATATATATGCACCAAATATAGGAGCACCCAACTATACAAGACAGATACTAATGGACATGAAAAACCAAATACACAAAAACACATTATAACAGGGGATCTTAACAGCCCATTGTCACAAAGAGATAGATCAACTAGACAAAAAGTCAGCAATGAAATAACAGAACTGAATTATACCTGTGAGCAATTAGACTTAGTAGATGTTTACAGAGTGTTCCACCCAACCACATCAGAATATACATTCTTCTCAACTGCACATGGGACATTCTCCAAAACAGACCATATATTGTCCCATAAAACATTCTGAAGTAAATGCAAAAGTATTGAAATCATACCATGCATAATATCTGACCATAGTGCAATGAAATTGGAAATTAATGGCAAAAAAAATTGTAAAACCTGCATAAATACATGGAAATTAAATAACAGCCTTTTGAACAACCAGTGGGCTACAGATGAAATTAAAGAAGAAATAAAGCAATGCCTACAATTCAATGAAAATATAGAAACAACATACTATAATCTGTGGGATGCAATGAAGGTAGTCTTAAGAGGGAAATATATAGCAATACATTGTCATATCAAGAAAACAGAACAAGCACAAATAAACAACCTAATGCTCCATCTCAATCTTCTACAAAAGAAGAGCAAGCTAAACCCAAAGCTCATAGAAGAGAGGAAATTGTAAAGATTAGAGCAGAAATCAATACAATTGAAACTAAAAACACAATACAAAGAATTAATGAATCAAAAAGCTGGTTTTTTTGGAGAATAAACAAAATTGACAAACCCCTAGCTAACCTTATCAAGAGAAAGAAAGAAAAAAACCCAAATTCAGGCAATAAGAACTGAAAAGGGAGAAATTACTACAGATCCCATGGAAATTCAAAAGATCATGAATACCTACTTTGAAAATCTCTACTCACATAGAGTGGAAAACACAGAGGAAATGAACAGATTTCTAGAAACATATGAACTACCAAAGCTCAACCAAGATGATATAGCAATTTTGAACAACCCAATATCAGTTATTGAAATTGAAAATGTAAGTAAAAACTTACCAACAAAGAAAAGCCCAGGTCCTGATGGATTCCCAGCTGAATTCTACAAGAAATTGAGAGAAGATTTGATGCCAATACTGCTTAAACTCTTCAATGAAATTGAGAAGAAAGCAATCCTCCCTAAATCATTCCTGGAGGCAAGTATTACTCTGATGCCAAAACCAGAGAAAGATCCAACCAAAAAAGAGAATTATAGGCCAGTCTCACTAATATTGATGCAAAGATTCTCAACAAAATACTGGCAAATAGAATGCAGCAAGTCATCAAGAAGATTATACATCACGACCAAGTGGGGTTCATTCCAGGAATGCAGGGATGGTTTAACATAGGCAAATCAATAAATGTAATACACCACATCAACAGAGCCAAAAACAAAAACCATATGGTCATCTCAATAGACACAGAAAGAGCTTTCGACAAAGTCCAACACATGTTCATGATAAAAACCCTTCAGAAACTCAGAATACACGATGTCTACCTCAACTTTATAAAGGCCATCTATGACAAACCAACAGCCAATGTTATACTAAATGGACAAAAACTGAAAGCTTTCACTTTAAAATCAGGAACAAGACAAGGATGTCCACTATCACCACTCCCTTTCAATATAGTTCTGGAAACACTAGCCAGGGCAATCAGACAAGAGAGAGAAATAAAAGGAGTAAAGATAGGAAAGGAAGCAGTTAAATTATCACTTTTTGCAGATGACATAATAATCTATATAGAAGACCCAAAAATCTCCATTAAAAGACTACTAGAGGTAATAAACAAGTTCAGCAGTATACCTGGATACAAAGTCCATGCTCAAAAATCAATAGCATTCCTGTACACAAACAAAAAACTCACTGAGAGAAAAATTATGGAAATATCACCCTTTACAATAACATGTAAAAAAATGAAATACTTAGGCATCAACCTAACTAAAAATGTAAAAGACCTATATGCTGAAAATTATACTATACTGAAAAAGGAGACTGAAGAGGCTATTAGAAAATGGAAGGATATTTCTTGCTCTTGGTTAGGAAGAACCAACATTGTGAAAATGGTCATACTCCGAAAACTGTTATACAGATTTAACGCAATCCCAATCAAAATACCATTGACATACCTCACAGATGTAGAGAAAACACTCCTAACATTCATTTGGAAACAGCAGAAACCTAGAATAGCAAAGGCAATTCTAGGCAACAAAAGCAAGGCAGGAGGCATCTCAAATCCTGACTTGAAACAATACTATAAATCCACAGTGATAAAATCAGCTTGGTACTGGCAAAGAAATAGACCTGAGGATCAATGGAACAGATTAGAAGATGCAAGCACAACTACAGAGACACTCAGCCACCTGATATTTGACAAAGGGGCTAAATATGTCCACTGGAAGAAGGATAGTCTCTTTAATAAATGGTGTTGGAAAAATTGGCTCTCTACATGCCGAAGACTGAAACCAGATCCAAGCCTATCACCTTGCGCAACACTACAGTCTAAATGGATCAAAGACCTCAATATTAAAACAGAAACACTAAATCTACTGGAAGACAAGGTAGGTAGAAGTCTTGGAGACAGAGGGGTAGGCAGAGAATTCATGAACAAAACGCAAACTGCACGGGAAACACTTCAAAGAATCAACAAATGGGACCTCACATTATTGAAAAGTTTCTGCACTTCAAAGGAAATCACCAACAAAGTGAAAAGAAAACCCACAGAATGGGAAAGAATTTTAGCCAGCAACCCCTCAGACAAAGGACTTATATCCAGAACACATAAAGAATTGAAAAACATCAAGTCCCTCAAATTCAAAGACCCTCTCCAAAAATGGGCATCTGAGATGAACACACAGTTCTCAAAGGAAGATATACAAATGGCAAATAAATACACGAAGAAATGTTCACCATCACTGATCATTCGAGAAATGCAAATTAAAACAACACTGAGATTTCACCTTACTCCAGAAAGAATAGCTGCCATCAAGAAATCAACTGACTACAAATGTTGGCGAGGCTGCGGGGAAAAAGGAACACTGCTCCACTGTTGGTGGGAATGTAGACTGGTGCAACCATTATGGAAATCCATATGGAGAATTCTCAGAAGACTAGGATTGGAAGCCCCATTCAATCCAGCTATTCTCCTCCTGGGCATTTTCCTAGAAGAACTGAAAAGTTCATATCACAGTGATATATGTGCAACCATGTTCATGGCTACACAATTTGTGATAGCTATATCCTGGAAACAACCAAGATGCCCATCAACTGCAGAGTGGATGAAAAAGATGTGGCACTTTTATACAATGGAATATTACTCAGCTATAAAAAAGGATGATCTTGAGGCCTTCATAGGTAAATGGAGACAACTTGAGACTATCCTCATTAGTGAAATAAATAAGAATCATATTTATAAATATCATATTGTGTTTCTAATATAAAAAGTAAATAAGAACTACAAGAGTAATAAAACCAAAATGCGTAACTGCTATTGTAAAAAAGAGAGGCAAAGAAAGTGCTCTAAGGGATATAACTGCATGTATGTTTGAGTGTGTAAAATAGATGACCATATTGCTGAATCTTTGTTGGATCTTTGAGCAGAACTGTTTATAGTCTGACTGTTTGAATGTTTACTATGTACCCTTTAACTTGGTAACTTGAACAACTACATCCAGGATGACAGTATGTAATTTATAAACTACTGACTTCTTAGTGAGGCTTTTTCTCATTTTCTTTTTTTTTCTTTCTTTTTCTTTCTTTCTTTTAGAATTCTGTTTTGTTGCCACCCTTTTTTCTGTTTTGTTTTTTTTTTGTTGTTGTTCTCTTTAAATAAAATTTTTAAAATGTATAATTGCTATTGTAAAAAAAGAGGAAATAGGAAGCGCTATAAAAGATACAGCTGCATGTATGTTTAGATGTGTGGGATTGATGACCATATTTCTAGGTTCTTGTTGGATTGCTGAACAGATCTGTTTGCACTCTCACTGCTTTAGTGCCTACTTTGTGTGCTTTAATCCTGTAACTTGAATAACTATATCTAAAAGAACAATGTGTAATGTATCAACTAGTGATTTCTTACTATTTATCTTTTTTTCTAGAAATTCTGTAATATTTCTACCTTTTTCCTGTTTTTTTTCTCTTTAAATAAAATAAAAAAGAAGAACAAAAGCATGGTAGGACTTCAAAGCAAGATATTAAAAAAAATAAAATAAAAATGCAAAGCAAACTTACATTGTAATATATACAAAAGAGTGTTATGAAGTAAATATGAGGAATGTGATATACAGATAATGTCACGTTTATCTACAATTTCTATTTAAAAGTTCAATTTATTTTGTTTTATAGAAGAAAAACTTTTCAAATTAAAATACTTTTCACTGTAAGTCATTTCTCACAATTAGCAATAAATGAAAAGTGACTGCCTTATAAATAACTCACATGTATTTTAGAGACCTTGGCCTATAAAGCATAAGATTAAAATACAAATTAGAAAAAAACAGGTAATAATATTAAAAGTATCATGAAGAGGTATATTCTAAAAATTATTCATAATTCATTATATCTGGATAATTTTAATTTCTAAATTTCTTTCTCTTATAAATCCTTATAAAGTTATTAACATCATGAAATCTGAGAATTAAAGAGAATTTTCATATCAATATAATGCCTTACTCATTTTATAAATGAGGTAAGTTCCAAGAGGGTTATCTACATCCTTCAGTCACACAAACTTGCTAAAAACCTTTACCAAAAATTTCAACCTCAAATTCACTGACTGACAAGCAGTGCCAAGGACTCAACCCTGGGCTCTCACACAAGCACATGCCAGGCTCGTGCTCTGCCACTGTTTTACATCCCCATCCCCCAACCTCTCAATTTTAACCTTACAATTTGACCCACATGTTTCCTACTTATTATGTTTTCAAGTGAGGCTCATTTTTTGTTTCCACTGCTAAGATAAATATTAAATACTACTGTTGGCCTAAAAGAAGAGATTGGATAGGAGGAAGGAACTTGCTCCTTAATAAGCAAGAAAATGCTCATCCAACCTTTCCATATGTGTTGACAATATTAAAGGCAAAATTAGCGTTTCACTAAAGACATATACCACATCTAGGGAACGAGTAAATAAGGTGAAATGTGGAGAAAATTAGGTCTGACAGCTTCCATTTTCAACCTTTAATGACAAAACAGAAAAGTGAAAGCACTTCTGTTCAAATATCACAATGTTAACTAAAACACACAGGCATTTTAATACCTGAACAAAATCACTGTTAGGTTATGTAATTGTGAGAGTATATCTTCATGAGATTGTAGGTGTTTCATGTATGCTGAAGAGAGAATAAGCTTAGTGGTTCAAATCTTCTCACCTGAAGGGCAAACTAATATTTAATTTATGAAGACTCTGAAATACATGATTTTATTTAACAAGTTTACTAAATTTTAAAGGATTACAATTCTTTGTCTTTTGAATTGCATTGTTCTAATTATTTAAATAATACTTTGTCTCTGCTAATATCCCCTTCTATCATTTTTGGGGTTTTTTTGTTTGTTTATTTGGTTGTTTTTGTTTTTTGTTACTAGGGATCGAATTCATGACCTTGTGCTTTGCCATATAGGCACCGTGCTGCTGAGCTCTATCCCCAGCTTTTCGATCAGTTAATTAACAGTACCAAATATGCGAGGGTCACTTGTTCAACACATTTTATTCACAAAATACAAATACTGCACAGTATTTGTATTGTGGCTTTTTTGTAAAACTCACAGATTAAAACTGCTTTTAGGGAAAAACTGTGATGCTATATATACTTTTATTTTGATCAGTAGTCTTAACTGTGATCACTTGTTTACGGAATACTTGTTTAGTTCTTTTTGTTAGAGAAAGAACATATCATTACTCAATTGTAGGTTGAAGAAAGTCTGCAATATACAGGCATAACAATGTAAAATTTTTGAGAGATATTTAAATCTATGAGTATTACAAAAGAGCCACACACTCCTTATTCAATATAAAATACAAAAAATAATTCAATGACATCTAAAACTTAATAAAGGATAAACAGAAGATTTAGTATCAAAGGATAAGGCTGTTTAGTACCAAAGAAAACCAGAGAATAAAGATTATAGCACTAAAGACTCAAAGAGGACCAAATAGTCTACAAAGCCAATAAATTTAAAAAGTACATCAGATATGATCGAGAAAATACATCATCACTTAGCCTGTAATGAAGACACTTATCAAAGTCAAGTCTTACCCAATTAGGAAAGTGAAATATAAATTATGCACTTTGATAATAGAATGTGGACCTAAACTACCCAAATTTAAATCCTAGTTTCACTAGTTAAACAATTTATGCCTTGTAGTGGAATAAACACATGCCTGAAGATCAAAGCAGTAGATTAGAAGATACAGCCACAACTACATACACACTCAGGCACCTTATCTTTAACGAAGAGCAAAGCATGTTCATCGGGAGAAAGTCTCATTATAAAAAGTGGTGCTGGAAAAACTGGCTTTCCACATGCCAAAAACTTGAGACCCATGCCTATCACCATGCACTAAAGATAAAATGGATCAAAGATCTAAATATTAAAAAGGAAACACTAAATCTGCTGTAAGACAAAGTAGGTAGAATCCTTGAAGACACAGGGTGGGCAGAGAATTCATGAACAAAAATGAAACTGCATGAGAAATACTGCTCAGAATCAACAACTGGGATCTCGTCTTATTAAAAAATTTTTGCATGTCAAAAGAAACCTCTAACAGAGTGAAAAGAAAACCCACAAATTGGAAAAAATCTTAGTCACTGTCCCTTAGACAAAGGACTTCTATCTAGAAGATATAAAGAATTAAAAAATCATGTGCCCAAAATGCAGACGCCATTCAAAAATAGCCATTTGAGATGAACATACACTTATCAGCTAAAGAAATACAAATGGCAAACAAACTTATGAAAAAATGTTCAGCACCACTGGTCATTAGAAAAATCCAAATTAAAACAACACTGAGATTCCATCTCATTCCAGAAAGAATGGCCAGGATCAAGAAAATAACAGGTAGCAACTTCTGGAGAGGATGTGGGGGAAAAAAATTCTTCTGCACTATTGGTGGAAGTGTAGACTGATGCAACTACTGTGGAAATCAGACTGGAGGTTCCTCAAAAAGCTGTGATTAAAGGTCCCATTTGACCCAGTTATCCCACTTCTGGGCATACTCTCAGAAGAAATGAAAATAACATACCACAGTGATATATGTGTACCCATGCTTATAGCAACACAATTTGTAATAGGCAAATTTTGGAAATAACCCAAATGCCCATCAACTGAGAAATGGATAAAAAAGATGTGGTATTTTTATACAATGGAGTACTACTCTGCTATAAAGAAGGATCACATTGAGGCTTTTCTAGGTAAATGGAGACCCTACTCATAAATGAAACATATCAAACTCCCATATGTAAATACTATATCATTTACCTAGTGCAAGAAACTGAAAGAGTTAATAAGATCCAAAATCTTCAATAAATATTGTAAAAGGGTAAGAAACTGCTAAAATGGGAAAAATAACTCAGACAGGGAAAAGGAGTAAAGAAGGAAGGGTAAGAAAAAAGAAATAAATCTGTGCATATATAATTAAGATAGCTAATATGATTACTACTAATTCTATTAGTCCTTGGAACAAAACAGTTAACACTTACAGGATTAGATCAATTTTGCATGCCTATATCTGGTAATCTGAGTAACTCTTTTGAATAACTATGCAAAATAACAACCTTTGTTAAGTTCCACCACCTTATTGCTGTTGCTTTGGGTTTTTTGTTATTGTTGTTTATATGTCTCTTTTTTGTTTTTCTTGCATTTTGTTGTTTAGTTTTGTTTTTCCCTTTTTAAGATAAAATAAAATTTATATTGTGGCAAAAAAACTTTTATGCCTTAGTTTCCTTACTAATTAGTGATGACAAAAGTAATACTACTTCTTTGTATAGCTACATGAATTAATATGTACACATAAAATACCTGACATAAACACTATGTGGTTATTAGAGTTATTATTGCTTATACATGTGAAATTTTTATCATTCCTCAAGCTCTTTATTTTAAATACATCATCTCACTTAATCCTCTAGACAACATACTACTATAGGCACTATTTTACTGCTGTTTTACAGGTAAGGAAATTAAACCACATTGAAAATAAAGTCAGAGTTCACAAGTAACAAACACAGGTTTCAACCCCATCAGAGTAGTTATAAATCTCCATATTTAATCACTCATTATACAACATTGCTTCCCAAAATATACACAGATACTTTAAAATGAATAAAGTCCTGGGAAGACACAACTCACCAAAACTGACACAAATGAAAGAAAAAAAAATTTAATAGCTTTGTATTCTTTTAAAACTTACGTATTACTAAAAAGTTTCCCATAAAACTCCAAGTAAAAATAGTTTCATCAAAATGTTTTTAAAAAGAAATAATATTCTCAAGAAATTTTTAAGAGACTAAAATACCACTTCATCTCCTTTAAGAAGATTAGCATTACCTAGTATTCCCTCATAAAGACTGATTAGAAAAAAAAAATAACGGAAAAATACTTTCACAAAGATGTAAAATCCTTATCAAAATATTAGCAAAGAAAATCCAAACATATATAAAAGAGAGAGCACATCACAACCAGGAGAAATTAATACCCAAATTGCAGTGCTGATTCAACTTCCAAGGCCTTCCTGGGTGAGGGTAGGGATGCTGGTGAGACCAAGTTCCCTCAAACACCACACAGCTCTCCTGCCTGTGGAGACTTCAAATACTTTTCTCCACTCTGACTAGTTCTCTGCTTCCTAGCCCTTCCCTCTTTCCCTTATTCAGCCCCGACTCCTTAAAACAGGGAACTATTGTTTGGGGACCCTAAGCAGGGAGGACAAATCAATCTCTCCCTTTGCACAATAACACTTGTGCATGTGAGTGTGTGAGACAGGCTGCTCCTCCAATATATGCACTGATCTACTTGACTCCCACTCAGAGTTGCTCAAAACAGGGTGGGCAGGTAAGGGTAGCATTCAGGAGCAAGCAACCTTTGTTTTTTGGCCTCTAGTTCATATCATTGTAAAGCACTGCAATAATAAAAGAAAGCATGTTTTCAAACTTGGCTTCTTTCCATAATTAACCACCTTACAGATTATGACTAGCATACACAATAAGAAAATATTAAAAATTAACTATACAGGTACCTCAAAAAACATTAATACTTACACATAATACATGTAATAAAAAACTATGTAAAAAACATGAATGACCCTGCAAAACTGTCACTAGAAATTAATGGAGAAAGAAGATGTTTCCATGACAAAGAGGAATTGGGGGAATTTGTGACCACCAATCCAACCCTACAGAGAATATTGAAGGACATTCAAGAGAGAGAGAAAAAAAATACCAGGATTTTAGGAACAGTGGCAGAAAGGCCTCAATATACAGGGCAGGCAGTAGAATGAAGGAGAAAAGTAGACAAACAAAGGCAGAAAAATAGCATAGCAGAAATGAGGCAGAGAAGGTTGGCTAGAATCTCTAAGATAAATGGCCTTGATACACTAAAAAAAAAAAAAAAAAAGACAGAGTAGATCAGGAGGTAGGGTCCATCAAGATGCTCTTTACAGGAACTATACTCAACCTGAGAAAGGGTTTATGGACCGAAAATCAAGTATGAGAAAACAGTGCTCTATGTGACAGCAAGCCAGAGAGAAATAGGAGCAACTTGACCACCACCTGTAGATAGGTTGGAAAGAGAGGATACAATGTGCAATAGAGAACTACTTAGCTATAACAAAGGAAAACCTTGAGGCTTTTGTAGATAAAGGAATACAACTTGAGATTAAGTTCAGGAGTGACAAAGTTCAGAATCACTTTGGTAAAAAGCAGGTTGCGCCCCAATCTAAAAACTGTGGGAGTTGGTGGGACCCAAAATGCACAGCACCCTGTGGGAGTGAAAGGGGAGGAATAGCCTAAAAAAAGAAGGCAGAGGATATTGTTAATATTGTACCAGGATTTAAAACCCACATTACTCACACCACTCTGCTTAGATTGGATTATATTCTCTTCCAGTCATTCTACTCGTACTAGATTTGAGGGTATAGACAGTTATCCCAAAAATAGCAGGATATAGTATGGTAATCATCCTTAATTTCCTAGTAACTTAATCTAAAGCTCTGTATAACTTACACTGTTTCACCATGACTGATCTTAATAATCGAATCTGGTTTGTTAGATCACTGTTCTTTATTGTTAGATATTATTCAAAGCTGTTAAGATTGATAGTATCAAGTCTAAGAGTATAGGCAACTGCACTGAAGATGACATGATTCACTAGAATATCCACTCTAGTTTGATTATTACCTGCCTTTGAAGTTTTATACCGTCTACAATGTTTTATTTTTACTAATATTGTTATGTACTGCTATATTCAATTATACTGCTATATTCAATTATGCCTGATGATATAGACAATTCTATCGAAGACAATAAGTGACAACACAGTAATCATTTTAGATCACCTTGTACTGTGGTTTTATACGACTTTTTGGTTTCATGTTTTTATAGGAATTTGTTTTGTTTTGTTTTGTCTTGTTATGTTTTGTTTTTCCCTCTAATACAGAAAGGATAGAAATATATGTAGACACTCATGCATGAGTAGCGGTTTACAGTCTCACTGTTTGAATATCTACTTTGTATGCTTTAATTTTGTAACTTGAACAACTATTTCTAAGAGGACAATATGTAATTTATCAACTAGTGATTTCTTACTGTTTATCTTTTTTTTTGAAATTCTGTATTATTTGTACCCTTTTTATGTTTTTCTCTTTAAATAAAAAAAGAAAAAAACATGAACAATTAAAAACCAAACAATTACAAAAACATGAATGAATAAAAACTAAACAATATCAAATATCTGAATATACGGAAAGATACACTAAATTTATGGACGGGAAGACTTATTTATGGTTAACATTTCAATACTCCAAAAATTCACCCAAGTAATTGAATACAAAAATCTACCATAATCCTCTAATCCCAATATGCTGTATGTTTATTTGCTTGTGGTCTTTAAAAAAACTTGTGCTAAAATATATATAGCATATAATTTACCATTCTGTTTTTAGTGTGTATGAGACAACTCTTTAATTGTGAATGAAGTCCAATTTATTTTTGTTGTTGTCTGTGCATTTGATATCATATTCAGGCCCACTCATCTCCTTCCTTGTTCCTTTCTTCCTTCCTTCCTTCCTTCCTTCCTTCCTTCCTTCCTTCCTTCCTTCCTTCTTCCTTCCTTCCTATTGAAAATCAACTATTTCTAATATCTATAGGAAACTGCACAGGATCAGGAATATCAAAATACCTTACTATAAAACCTCAGGAATCAGGATACTGCCACAGGAAAAAAGTACAAACCTCAAGAGAACAGAACACAATGTTCTGAAATACATCAACACTATAAAAACAGTAATAACAATGTAATTTAATGATGAGTAGCAATTAATTTCAAAAGTGGCACTGGAAAACTGGAAATAGATAATAAAATTTTAACTCTGAGGCCATACATGCCTATAATCCCAGCACTCAAGAGGCATCACTGAGTTCAAGGACAGCCTAGGCTACATACTGAGTTCAAGCACAGCCTAAACTGCACAGTGAAACCCTGTCTCAAAAAAGACCAAAAAGAAAACCCAAAAAAATCATTTTCAAGTAGCTCACGTATCTCAAAACAAAAGATAAAATTATGAAGCTCCTGGAAGAAAACAAAGGAGATAACCTTTGTGACTTGGCAGACAGGAAACAAAAGCAATTACTCTAGGAGAAAAAAATTATTATACCGGTCTTCAAGATTAGTAATTTCTGTTCTTCAAATCACTACATAAGAAAATAAGTAGGTAAGCTACACAAAAGAAAGGTATGCTTTGCAAACATACATGGGCTGAACATCTCTAAACTGAAAATGTGAAATCCAAACACTTCAAATCTGAAAATCTCCAAAATTTGAAACACTGAGTCCCAACATTTCAGACAAAATATTCAACCTGTCTCCAAAGGACTTATATACAAAATCTATTAAAAACTCCTACACTTCAATACTCAACAATCTATTTTTTTTAAAAAAGTAGGCAAAACAATGAGTTTACAAAGGAAGACATAAAGAGAGCACGTGATATATGCTCAGCATTCATTACTTGCCAGGCTAATGAAAATTAAAACCACAATGAATGTCCTCTATATACCAACTAGAACAAAGCAGATAAAATTCCATGTCTATGAAACACTACAAAAGAAAATAATGTGCTTTAAAAAAAAAGAGGTTGCCTCTGATATATTTGGAAATAATAAAAATATTCTTGGTAGGAATGGGTGCTACTTTTATCAAAACTCACCAATTTATTACCTTAGCATTGATGTGTTTCAGGCTACGTAATTATTACTATGCAGAAACAAATACACAAGCCAAACAATAACTGAAATTAGCAGATTTACTGTTTGCAGTGACATGAGTGGGCAATTCTAGAACTACTTTCTATATTTTAAGTTTAAGCAAATAGGTAAGTATATAGCCCCAAAACCTAGAATAATTCACAAGTAAATATTAGTGAATGGAAGTACTAGTTCCATGAAACTGCTCACTTTGCCATCTCATCACCTAAGAATTTAAAACTACAAGTTTCTTGGGTTTTTTTTTTGTTTTTTACTTTTTCTATTTAATTTATATTGTCTGGTTTGTAAAACTTTATAAAATAAGGCACACATGATGAAGTTTCTATTTAGGTTTAGCCATGTGTTTTTGTCAAATTTTTTGTTATTCAGAACTAAATTAGTGGGACGTAGTTCATCAAAAAAAATCTATTTGCTGAATATATCAGGAAGTATGATGTATTACAAAGAGCTAATATCTGTACTTGCTTTATCCTATTCTCCAATTTTAAAAGAGAAAAAAAATATCATTGGCAATCTCTGTTCATACTGATTTCTCTATATGTTGTACCACCCTTACAGTTTTACTTCTGTTGTTAAACTGACTCACTAAAGAGTGTAGTTTTTTATGGATGCTGGAAAATTAAATAGACTTTCAAGTGAATAATAAAATAAATTTTTCAAATTAAAGTATACCTCACACAAGGTAAACTCTTTTATCTAAGTTAAAAAAGTTGAAAAACCAACTGTATAGAAAAGAAATTTGTGAATATTTTCTCAAAATAGGAACTTTGTGTTTTTTGTTTGTTTGTTTGTTTGTTTGTTTTTTGGGTTTGGGGATTTTTTTGGACACAGGTCTCACTATGTAGTTCAATTGGCCTTAAACTCAGTTTGTAGCCCAAGTTGGTCTTGAACTTGTGGCAATCCTCCTGCCTCAGTATTGTGGCAAGCCTCCTGAGTATTGGGACTACAGGGATGCTGCACCACACCCAGCCAGGAACATGTTATGCTAAACACTCCACAATGTAGCAGAGACGGATGCTTCCAATTTTATTCTTTTAATTTTATTTAAGTACTAGATAATGATATTGTTTGGTAAAAAGATAAGAATTTTGTTAAAAAACAACTGCTTCTAAAGCAGGTATCAAAAACAGTAAAAGTAAAATATCAAGCATCGAAAACCTAAGACAGCTTCAAAAAGGTAATGGTTATATTTTATTGTTTAAATCCGCAAATAATTTTTAATTATTCATCATCAGTTTGGATTTGGAGTGCTAACACATTCTTCTCTTCTGATGGGAAGAAAGTTAAACAGCAAAATTTTCAGGCTACGAGTGATGGACTATTTTATGTCTTCAGAGACATCTTACTATGGTATATCATTTTTGCCTTGTAGGTATATTAATCCTAACATAAGAAATTAGGAAGATTAACTATCTTGCCAAAGATTTGTCAATACAACTTCAGATGAAATGTATGAATCGCCACATTGTAGGGTCTGCAGCGGTTTAGGGTAAAGACAAAAGTGAGGAAAACAATGACCACGCTTTCAAGATACATTCACGAAGAAAAGCAAAGTTAAACCTCTGCTAGAGATAATTAAACCAAAACTGAGAAAGGGGGCAAACCACACAGAATTAGAAGGGTAATATAAGAGGTATGGAACCCACTCATACCATTATCAAAATTTAGGCTTTTCCAACAATCCTTTAAAAAATAACTACATAGGGCCAGGAGTTTAGCTCAGCGGCACAAGTGCCTGCCTGGCAAGCACAAGGTCATGAGTTCAACCTGCAGTACAAAACAAAAAACAACAACAACAACAACAAAAAACAGCCTACATAATACTAATCTTGACTTAGGAATATAAGACAATACAAAACAAACTTAAACCCAACCTGAAAGTTGTTGACAGAGGTAAAAACAGACACAAAAGTTTATCCAAAAACATCCTTGTGCAAAAAACATGTATTTTTAATGTATATGAATTTATCAGCATACAGAAACCATTTAAACATTCATATTTGTTTTTTTAATTTACAAGTACTAAATAATATATATTTGCATCACTGCTTTACAGTTACATGACACTAAATGGATATGCAAATCATCACAAAGAGATAATAATATAGTAATGATATATCATTACTATATGATTAACTCTACAAGACACAGACAAATCTATCATCAAGTTAAATAAGTTTTTAAGAGTTCTATCAAATTTAATGCTAACTTCTTTTTTTTTTTTTTTTTTTCCATCTTTTTGAGACAGGGTCTCACTATGTGGTTCAGGTTCGCCTTGGGCTGACTTTGTAGCCCAGGCTGGTCTTGAACTTATAAGATCCACCTGCCTCAGCCTCCCCAGTGCTGGGATTACAAGAGTGCGCCACCACGCCCGGTTCAATGCTAACTTCTTAAAAGAGAAGGAACTAGATTCTATTCTAAAAGTAATTTAAATAACTTGTTTTTAGTGGTTTGAAGTTCTGTGAAACCATTAACTAAATTATAACAAATTTTGGATTTCATCTCAGTCTAGTCAAATCTCAGAGAAAAAATCCTTTTTCATCCAGGTAGTTTATAAAACTTCATACTAGTTACAATCAAAAAGTTGCATAAAAATTTAAAATAGAATAATCAGACACTAGTATATGAAATAAAAATCTAACCAAAATGTATATATAAAACACACACACACACACATATAAAATTCAGTTTAAGGTGAAACATTCAGAAGTCAGGTGTAAAAGAAATAAAGTGCTAATAATTTTGTTTCAAGGGGCAGGGGATATAGCTCAGCGGCATAAGTGCCTGCCTGGCAAGCACAAGGGTTCAGAGCTCAATTCCTAGCACCAAAAAACAAAAACTTTCAAGACCAAACTAACAATCTAACTTTGTAAATAGAATCATATTTGTCAATTATGACCTTCATCTCAACATGCACATATCTTTATAAGTATACTTTACATTACTAAGTGATACTATTGTCTTAATATTTTAATAGAAAGCATTTCACCAATGCAGCTATTATTCATAAAATACTTAATGGAACAAAGTATGATTTTGATCATACTCTTTATATAAAAGAAAATCTTGAGGCAAAAAATACTAAATTATTTGCAAAGACCTACAAAACAGCTTAAATGCAAAACAGAAAATATCAATTGAAATCCACACTAATAACACTTGCTGCTAAAGAGCTAGTTCTAGTGAGTTACAGATGTTAGTTTAAGGAAACTTAAGAGAATAGATCATTAAAAGATCATTATGACCTGAGAAATTAATTTCATAGAATCTAATAGACATAGACAATGAGTACATTGCATTTCTAACCACTCATTGAAATATATCTTTATGGAAAATGAAGCCCTATTTAAAATATCTTAAGATTATAAAACACGTGTATTTAAGATACACTACAATTTTTAAAATTCTACTTTAAATCAACAATAATAATGTTTAAACTGAATATATATTGCTTTTTAAGACAGATCAATTATAATCATAAAACCATTTATTGTATTACTTTATATTCATCTAACCTTCTCAAAAATATTAATAAACACATTTAATTTCCTCTTCATTACCTTTTCAAAATCTTGGCAGAAAATTTATGATGTTATCTTTTTAACAGTCAATGAAGGAAGAGGGCTTGAGTATCAACAATTCTAAAGTAATAAACCATCATTTCCTTCCAGGAGATTTTCACAAAAATCCAGAAATTGGCATTTTGTATAATGCAATTAGTAATAAAAATCTTACAATAGAAGCTAATGAAATAAACAAAAGGCTAATACTATACCAAAAAAATGTTATCAATATTAGACAATAGTAGCTACTTTTTCAGCGATGAAAATGATAGGAAGGTACTCAATATATTTGAAGAAAATCAGAAAAGTTTGCTGAGATACCAAAAAAGATTTTTCCTTTTTTTCTTTTTTTTTTTTTTTTTTTTTTTTTTGAGATGGGGGTCTCACTATGCAGTCCAGGCTGGCCCTAAACTAAGTATCCCCACCTAGCCTCAAACTCACAACTTTTCTTCTGCCTTGTCTCTTAAGTGCTACAGGCAGGTGTGTACCACTGTAGAAAAGGTTTTTTATATTTTAAATTTTATTTTATTAGTACCTGTTTACAGTATATGATATTTGCATGTATCTTAAGTACTGAGTACATGTACTTAACATATGATTCTTCTTACTCCCCGTTTCTCTCCTCTTCCCCTCCTCCTAACTTGATTCTTTTTCCCCATTTTATTATTTTTTAATTCATGTTTCCAACAAATAATGAACACATTTACTGTGGATAGTTGCTACATGTATAGGACACATCTTAAATCTTTTCAATGCCCCACCCACCCCGCTTCCTGGTCAATCTCTCTATTTTCTTTCCTTTTTTTTTGTCTTCTTGAGACAGGTTCTTGCTATGCAATTCAGTCTGGCCTTGGGCTCACTTTGTAGCCCAGGCTGGTTTCGAATTTGCAACAATCCTCCTGAGTGCTGGGATTACACAAGAGTGCCATCACCCCCAGCTCTCCCTTTTTCCTTTTAACCATCTTTTATTTTGCTATTTATCTGCATTCTGGATTACTGAAACTAGACAGTATTCAAGTTTGCATATTAGATTTATTTCATTTATGATTATGTTTTCAAAGTATATTCATTTTCCTACCAATGTATCAAATTTATCCCTCTTTATAAATAAGGAGTATTCCAATATGTAGAGATTCCACATTTTCTTTACCCATTCATCTGTTGATGGACATATAGGCCACTTTTAAGATTCAGCTATTACCAATTATGCTGCTATAAATAAAATGATGTATTTTATCAAAGAATCCTCAAAAAAAAAAAAAAAAGAAGATAGTACCAACATTGTTTAAGACAACTAAAATATGAGATTAGCTGTAAATGCCTTCACATAAAGTAAATTTTGAAATAAAAATATTCCTTTTCCTAAGTTATACCAAATATACATACAAAAAACCTGATAAAAATGTCTATATTTTCCTATAGGAAAAAGCCCTGAATCATCTAGAAGTTCTAAAAAACTTTCAAACAATTAAAAAGGGGATCACCGATTCTTCTTATTAGCTTTTAACTATTGCTTCAAATTAATCATGCTACTCAACTTCATCTCCAACCCCAATGGCATGTTCTAGGTTAAACATTTATTACATAAGATTATTATTCTTTTATTTATTTTTGCAGTTTCATGTACACCATTATATTAGGCTTATACTTGAGATTTCCTTTTCATACACGTCAAAAATTTATATTATCATCAGAATTATTCACATGCATCTATCTTGAGAACTTGGAACAACATTACCCTAAATCGTAACTTGATCTTGGGGATATCTGTCACAGTATTTCACATTAATTATGTTAACAGACATTAGTCAAAAATTCTGAAACTTCTTAAAAGCACTTTGGATTTCTTTTTGTTTGTTTTTTGCTGTGATTTTTACTTTCTTCCTACATGAATACACACATCAACAAATTTAACATTGCATGCCTTCATTAGATGAGGAAAAAAACAAATTTTTTGTTTTGCCAAAATAGGAACTGAATTCATCGCCTTCACAGTCTGAACAAGCTAAACCCCTAGTCATTTATATTTTGAGACAAGGCCTCACTAAATTATCCAGGCTGAGCTAGAATTCGGCACTGCACAGATTGCTGGAATTACAAGCTTGTACCACCAAGCCCAGCTAAAGCTGACATATTCTTCATGACTAAAATAAATGACATCATTTCAAAAATCATGTAATTCAAAAACATGTTTTATCAGTGTAAGTTTATAGTTTTGAATGTTTAATTTTTGCATTCTCAGTTATTTTAATAGAAGTTTCCCAAAAAAACAATTTTTGAAAGTTACTATGAAGAGCTCACTAGCTGCACCTCTGCCATGGTCCTTTGAAAGACTGATGGTTCTTTTAAAGGAGGTTTCTATGCTAACCACTCAGTCCCCATCTCACCCAGCACTAGGAATGATCTCTTCAATTCACAAAGGCTAAACTCATAGTCCTGTGCCTTCAAGAACATTTACTACGCTGCAGCAGCCAAGATTCCTCATTAGCATTATGTTTAATTATAAAAAAAAAAATGTACCAAAACAAAACAAAGAAACAAAGAGGAAAACAAAACAAAAACAAAATCTACCTAGGCCATCTTTTCACCTTTCTTTATTTCATGAGAGAAGCATTTAACACATTCATTTGATAATAAGAAGTGCTAATGAAGCTCTTGCCAATAAAATCTGCTTTATCATCAGTGCTGATAAACTTCAACTTTTATAATATACTAATACAGGTTAGCAACTATGATTTTATGAGATAAAATAATAATCTTAGCACAAAGTTTTTAGATCAAATTATTTTTGTGGCCTTTATACACAAAGCATTGTCAACTTCTCTTGTCAAGAGAAAATTAATTCTATTGTGCTCAAAATCTAGATTATCATTCTTATTTACATCTAAATTCAGAGTATGTGTCAAGTTAATACATGGGTAATATCTGTTTATAAAGTATTGTTACCATTAAATAAGATTTTATGAAGGGCTTAGGCTGCAATTTTTTTTTTAATTTTATTTGTGATGAGAAAAGGATGAGCATGGGACTTTAATTCCCTAAAGAAGAAGTCTCAGCATCTGACTTACCTGACAAGATTTTCATTGTCTCCAGTTCCCTTGCATGTTGCACACTCAGTTCTTAAGTCTTCAGCCTTGGGCTTCTTTTGTAACACAGACTGTCTTTGTCTTCTCTCTCTAGGAACTCTTTCCTGTCATACAAGTAGGGAGAATAAAATAAAACAAAATTATAATCTGAGGGAAACAAGTAATTTAAGCAAGAAAGTTTCTCAAAAACTGTGAAAAGTGCTTAACTTATTCCAACCTCATGTTTTTCTTCCTCAGGAACAAAGCTGCGTTTCCGTCCTCTGGTTCTCTAAAAGAAAAGAAAATCCAAAAAAATATCTAATGTGTAAATAATGATAACAATAAATTTTCTCTGTTAAATGTTAAAGTTACACTTAAAAAATTAATATTTCTAGTAATGTTACATTGCTCCACTATGTTTCATCGTAATTTATGTCATCCAGAAGAAAAGCATAACAAAATAAGCACGCTTTGAAGTGTGCTTATTTTTATTGCTTCAGCCTTAGCTGTTGGATTGATTTTTCATGGTCTCTTGCTATTTTAAAGATACCTTTCTTTTCCTGGTTGCTAGTCCCGCATTCCTGTCTTATGGATCTGATATTCTATCATTCAATCTGCTGCATATACTTTCAGTGGAGATTTTAATCGCCTGCATTTGTTTGGATCTGTTTCGCTGATACCATTTCTTGTCTATGTTTGGCATTCATGGTTTCCATTGTTTTCCTATTTGTTTTTCTGTGTCTGCTTTTGATAGTCATTTATTTTTACACCTTAGAGATTATCATATCTATGGCCTCTTCCATTTGTTTTTTCACTTCTGTTACTATCAAATCAGAGAGTTCCATTTGTTGCTTTCTCATTTTCTCTGTCTGTGCTCTGGACTTGTCCCGGGTGGGCTGGGTATTTGGGATTGCATTTTGCTTCTTCATTTTGTCATTTCTATTTTATTTTGCTTTCTGTGTTGATGCTTGTATTTTTTATGTAAGATACACTTATCACTGGTGCCCAGGCTTTCCTAGAAAGTGTTGGTACTCCAGGTGTTTTCTAGATGTAGGTGCTTCTTGGTCTATGTCTATCCCTAGAGCCGACTTTTCCTAATATATTCAGGCTGACAAGTTTGTTATCTATTTGACTTAGGGCCCATTGCTTTGCTACTGGATTATGGTGATGGTTATAATCCTTCAGAAATGCAGTATTATCTCATTTTATTAAAAAAAAACTTTTGCACAACAAAAGAAATCACCAACGGAGCAGAAAAACAACCCATGGAGTGGGAAAAAATTATAGCCAACTGTCCCTCTGACAAAGTACTTACATCTAAAACATATAAAAAACTGAAAAAAAATCTAACCTCGGATTTCAAAGACTCAATCCAAAAATGGGCATTTGTGATGAAAATGCACTTCTCAGATGAACAAATACAAATAGCTAATAAATACACGAAAAAAATGTTCAAAATCACGGAACATTCAAGAGATGCAAATTAAAACACTGAGATTTCATCTCACCCCAGAAAGAAAGTCTATCATCAAAATAAATAAATAAATAAATAAATAAATAAATAAATAACAAAACCTGGAGAGGTTATTGGGGAAAAAAGGAAACATTCTTCACTGTTCATGGGCATACAGACTGGTGTAACTACTGTGGAAATCAGTCTAGAGGCTCAAAAAGCCTTATTCCCCTTCTGGGTATCTTCCCAGAAGAACTAAAAACATCATATCACAGTGATATATGTGCACCCATGTTTATAACACCACAATTTGTAATAGCTAAATCCTGGAAACAACCCAGATGCACATCAATTGAGGAATGGATAAAAATGATTTTTTATATATAATGGAGTACTACTAAGCCATAAAGACAATAAACTAGAGACTTTCATTGGTAAATGGGTGTAACTCAAGACTATACTCACAAGTGAAATAAATCAGACTCGTATGTGTAAACAATGTATTGTTTTACTAGTGTGAAAAGCAGAACAAGTAACTAGGATCCAAAAGGGGAAGAAACTATTCAAAAGGAAAGACAAACTGTGATAGGGGAAAAGGAAAGAAAGGAAGGGGAAAAATATATTTACATACAAGATAGTTAAGATAGTTATATACCTAGTTTCTCTTAGTTCATTGAAAAGAAAGTTTGGTGCTAATATAGTTTGGACAAGATAATATGCCTATATCTTGCACTCTGAAAGTATAATATGAAGACAAAAAAATCCAAAATCTTAATTATTGTAACTTTCCTACTAAACAGATTTTGAAACTGTTTTATTGTTATTTTTATTTTTTCACTTTAAAATAGAAAAATAACTTTTATTTTAAATACATATTTGATAAGAATAACATACCTTAAATTATACTAAAGGTTTTTTCAATACTTCATATTTACTACATAATTATGATTTTATTTGGTGCATCTCAATTTTCATAACTAAGCTCATGACTTCCACAGCTGAAATACTAGGAAACCCAGAGAGTCTATCACATCTACTGTTTGACCACATGTGTAAATATACATGTTTTTGCAATGTAAAGAAACAATTCTTAAGTAACCATTAAAAGGGGGAGGAAACAAGTTCACAAGTCCTCAAATCCTAGTTAAAGAAAAACTAATGAAAAGAATTCAGTTACAATTTTACACCTCATATTTCAGAACATATTTGCCATGTGAAAAGGCATCCAAATCTTGAAAAGTAGTGTTTAGTACAACAGAGGTTGCAGTCAATATGTATAAAATCTCTACTCACACAGCACAACCTCTGTAGATTTATGATCTACAAATGCAGACTATTCTTTAGAAATTAGAAGAGATACCACTTGTCTTGGTTACTTTTCTTGTTGCTAAGACAAAATGCCTGACATCCAAAGTTAAAGGAGAAAAGTTTATTTAGCTGTATAGGCTTTCAGTTCATAAATGAATGGCCCAAAGCAAGGTGGCATCATAGGGGAAAAACAGTTCATGGTGGGTAGAAGGTAGCAAAGCAACAAGGGAAGACCACAGCTCTTTCCATCCCTTATCTCTTATCCAGGCTACTTAGGGCTGGTGGCAGTCATACCCTTAATCCTAGTGCACCTGATCCTAGCATTCCACCATGAATTAATCCCAGTGTCACATTCTAGATCCAGTCACATTTGAAAAACCCCACCTATGACCACATGAGGCTTTGTGGGGAAGATCTAAGCACAAACCATAATACTATTCTCACAAGTTACTCACACAGTGAAGATTTTTAAAAGATTCATTCCTAAATTACAGTAGATATCAAATAATTTAAAAAAGAATCTTTCTAAAATAAACGTATTTGCTTAAATTACAGTATTCCAATTTTTTACAATATAAACTCCATCATTATTTAATGACATGTCTAATCTCAAACTATTTAATCACTAGACAACCACAAATCAGTTAAAGTTGTTCCAAATAAATAAATAAATAAATAAGCAAATTTATACGCTATGTAGCATTTACATTTGTATTACTGACCAGAATGTTTTAATTACATTTTGCAATTAATTAGAAAGAAAAAAAATAGGGCTGTATCTTTAAATGCAGACCCAACACCTACTATTCTCACTCTCCAAGAATAGCAGTAAGCCTTACTTCTAAAAAAAAATGTCAACTATGGCCCATAAGCACTGGCATCAGCTAAGCTCCTACTGGAAACTCAGAATCTCAAGCTCACTCCAATAAATTCAATTAGAACCTACCTATTAACAAGAATCCCAACTAAGTCATATACACATTAAAACCACTTGTTTTAGTCTAGAGAAGAGTCTGTAATATCAACAACATTATTCAAATTCTAACTAACTCTTTCCAGCTAGCTGTTTCTATATTCTTCTCCAACCTCTCTGTGATACTCTTTGTTATTCAATACTTCCATTTCTGTCCCAGAAAAAAATTCATCTCAAAATTGGTAAAGATCACGCTACCTTTCTTGTTCCGTGCCCAAATAATTTTAATCATATTACATAAAGAAAGGATCAAGAATTTTAT
The DNA here is from genome assembly GCA_004027455.1 of Hydrochoerus hydrochaeris. Taxonomy (NCBI): domain Eukaryota; kingdom Metazoa; phylum Chordata; class Mammalia; order Rodentia; family Hydrochaeridae; genus Hydrochoerus; species Hydrochoerus hydrochaeris. Next base: position 62,971 of record PVLA01010055.1, read on the forward strand.
TTTAATATAGCACACTTAGACTGAAAATAGTGATTATACTATATAATACAAATGTTGAAAGACCTGGCAAAAGTTTTGATTATTTTTCCCTCTTTTAGGTGATCTATTATCCATTTCCATAATTTATACATCACAACTTTTCAGTAAGGTTTTAGAATAGTAAACTACACTAAAAGGAAAAGATATGACCAACGATATAGCTCAGCAACACAGAATCTGCCTGGCAAGGTCTGGAGTTTGCTTCCTAACACCTAAATGAATAAATGTTCGTATGTAAGAGGAAAAGATTAAAATGCCTCATTTTAGTTCAATTAATTTCTGAACAATCTCTGTTTAATAGGCCTTACCTCATTTCCACATTTTCTTTGTTTAACCCATCTTTTGGGTAATGAGGTATCATCTAGTTTTGAATTGATTTTTCAAGTATATATGTTAATGTTGCAAGTCCATGTTTCCAATTCTTTGAAGAAATGTAATTTCAAATAAAGCATCAAAATGCCTGTAACTAGTAGTTTTTCAAATGTACAGATTTTCAGGTTTTAGATTATTTATATAGATTTTATCAGCCGAACATTTTTATTCTTAAATTAAAATTATACTGAATTCTGAAATGCTCCAAAATCTGAGACTTCTGAGTGTCTACACTCAGAAAATTTCAGATTTTAAGGCATTTCACATTTTTGTATTTGAGATGTTTAGCCTAGTTATACTATGAATAAATATGAGTAACTCTCTGGCAGGTATTCAAAATGCTTCAATAGGAAGTTTATTCTTATGTACATATGAATACATGTATAATATACAATTATTAAAGCTTTCACTGATGAAACTATACTGAACACAAATCACAGATGAAAATTCATAAAACATTAGAAGAAAGTGCTGTGTATTTTTATGTACTTGAAAACAAAGTATGAACAAAGTGCCATATGTTTCCATTGGCTATCAACAAATATATAGATGTAATGGTGATTATCAAAAGGGAATGTTTTCCTTCTGGTCAATAGGGCTGTGGAGTTTATTTTTATCTAATAACAGGATTATGAAAATACCTGAAGAATAAAAAGAAAATGATGGATGACCAATATGGCTCAACTACTATAAATTAAAATAACTATTGAACTAAATATAAAGTATAAAAAATGTATTTCACATAAGTAAGTTTCCTTTAAAACACTTCTCATTGATGATATATACAAAGTAAAATCCTGAAGCTCCATCTGTCCTTCATTCTCTGTAATTCTTTGTCTTTGAAATAAATAAATATAATGGCTTTCTAAGAAGCAAAAGCTCTACAGGAGCTTTTAGTTTTTAAATAAGACTACTTGAGACTAAGAGTACCCAGGGTGGACCTCATCCCAGTTTTCCAGGGTGCATCATTTGAGTGAGTCAAGCACATTCCAGTACACCACAGAATTGTCAGCCAGGTTTTCTTTAAGAATCTACAACATGTAGATGTACTCTGTTTAGTATAATGAACGTCACCTTGAGTCTGGTAACAGGTATTTCTGGTATCTAAATCACTCATAAAATTCATCTTTTCCAGAACTATAATAATTCAAATTATTACTCTAAAGATAAGACAGTGAGACATGATATACTGTAAATTTTAGTTATTCTAATAGAAAAGACTCCAAAGGTTCCCACGTTTTTATATATATGTATGTGTATGTGTATATATGTACAAATTTCGTATTTTTAGATTCTCAAGACTGTGGTCCTAACATTATTAAATGGCTATGTTGCATTCGTGTAAAACAAGTCAAAACACAACTGTACTGAAAGTAGACACAAGGATATTTATTTCTCAAATAAAAAACTTCCCCTTGGAACAGGCTTACTAGCTCATAAGTGTTAAGACACATACATGAATACCACACTGTTTCTCTGGTGTGAGAAGCTAAAAGGTAAGTAAGGACCAAAATGGAAAATAGATAATTGACATTAGAAAAGAACTGTTCAAATGGGAAGGGGAAGTAGGGACAGGAGGGGGAAAGGAAGGAAGGAAGGAGAAAAAAATGATGAGAAAACAAGGAAAAACAGAAACAAAGTTTTTGTAAATAAGGAAGGAAAGAAAGATTGAAGGAAGGGTGGGGGAATGGGGGAAAAGAAGAGCATCAAGTTATATTATGTACAGGTATAAATTCCTTACAATGAATGTGATCAATATGTACACCTAAAATATACCACTAAACTTAATTGATTAAAAAAGATAGGAAGCCAATTAAACATATGGTTAAGTCCTTTTCCAAAATAAGGGTCTGAAAAAAGTAATGTAACTTGGAAAACTATAGTTTTCAGTCAAAGCTAATAATTTTTTTCCCTACTCCCGGAAATGTTGCTAAAACACACTTTGACTATTTATTGCACTTATCTAGAAAAAGATAAAATATATAAAACAAAAAAAATTTGTATCAGGAAGAAAGATCTCAGAACTTCAAAGAAAACAGTGTGACGCATATGTGTCTAAGAGTATGGAAAGACTGATTTCGGAAAGTCCTGTGGCACTTGTACAGAAGATGAAAAGTCACCAGATGACATAGAGTATAAGAAATACGAACAGAAAATCTGAAAGCTTTCAAGTTACATTAAAGTTATTAGAACACATGCCTAAAAGTGCAAACATCAATTTTAAAGTAACTTCAAAAAGAACATGGACAAGCTAATTTATATTTTCTTCAAAGTAACTGTCTTGCCTAAAAGGAAAATTTTTAACATAAAAAATAATAAAGAAAAACATCTAAGTAAAAAAGACAGTTAAACAGAAGTAACCCAGAAATATTGTAGTTTCACCATGAAATATGATTAATATACAAGAAGAATGGGACCAATTCCCTGGTGAACAGGACAGTTCCTGTTGATTTGAAGTTCAGCACCATGAGTCTACATTTACCAAACCAAAAATTACATAATTACTTACAAGTACAACTAAGGTAAAGTACTATACAAAAACAAAGGTATATGCTGCTCAGATCATTCAAAGTTTTACCTAAAATTCATTCATCAAAATTTTTCTTAAGAGTCTGAGTTTTAACATCTTTACTATTGCTATAAAGCCCACCTTAAAAAATGGGTATAGAGCCTGGGATTTAGCTCAGCAGGCATAAGCGCCTGCCTTGCAAGCACATGGTCGTGAGTTCAATCCCTAGTACAAAAAAAAAAAAAAAGGTATATAGAACAGGCATGGTGGCAAATGCCTGTATTCAACTCACAGTGATAACTATATACATAATATATATAAAACTTTTTTCCTACTCAAATGTTGCAACTTGCTGGAAGGGGAAAAAAACAACAACAAAGAAAGACCTCAAGACTGGCAAGGAAGGACAAGAGTATAAAGAAATAAAGAATGCTAGAAAAAAAACTGACTATCTACAGGATCAACAAAGGTACTATAATTGTAAGCAGGATCTATAAACATAAAACAGGATATCCAACATATTAAACTCAAAGGAACTTGGATTTAACTATCCTTATTTCACAAACATGTTAAAAACAGAATTAAAGATGATTTCATTATTTCATATAACCCTTTCTCTACCCAAAGCCCTTCAGACAGTATCACTGGCAGCTTCACAGCTTCAACTACTCCAAGGAACAAGGGGCACATATGCCACTGTGAGAAAACAGTCTATAGACACTGCTCTCCTTTTACTGTCTGAAAATATACTGGTATTACCCAAGTATTCATGCATTACAACTTTTTAAGTACTCAGCTTTATTATTAAACAAAAAGAACTCCGTACATTTTCATTCATCTATTAAACTAATAAACATAGAAAAAGCGTGATTACATTGTGATAAGGACAGAAAATAAAATAGTGCCATGGTAACAGTATATCAATTATTCCTTGGAGGGTCCTTTCTACAATTTCCTAATGCAGGCTACTTTCTCAAACATGTAATAATATTAGGTTTGGTTCTCATAACTCATGAACTAAAACTGAAGGATAATGATAATATCAGACAAGTCACTCATGTTTTACAATAAATGTAGAGTATCAGTCATTTTCTATTTAAGAATCTAAGTATATCATTTTAATGTTACATCACACAGCAGATACAGGAAAAAGGAGTTACATACTTTTTTCCTTCTAAAAATATTATCATTGTCATGTAGATCAAAACCACACTAAGAATGGTTCACTTTGTCAGGCGTGGTGGCTCATGCCTGTAATCCCAGCACTCAGGAGGCTGAGGCAAGTGGATCGTGCGAGTTTGAGACCAGCCTGGGCTACAAAGTGAGCTCAAAGCCAGCCTGAGCTGCATAGCGAGACCCAGTCTCAAAAAGACAAAAAAAGAAAAAAAGAATGGTTCACTTCATGCCATTAGGATGGCTATCTTAAAAAGGCAATAATAAGTACTAGAATAATAGTGGAGAAATTAAGAATCTTCATATGCTGCTGGTAGAAATGAAAAAAGAAGTCACTTTTCAAAACAAAATAGTATGTCTCTGGGGGGATATCTAAGCAAAGTAGAATCTCACGTTTATTTAAAAGCATGCTTTCTGATTTATGCTAGTATTGTTCAGATAACTGAATGCAGATGTCTTGTGCTCTGGGTGAATGGCCCCCTGACTGACATGTTTTGAAATTCTGCTGAAGTCTTTTTTTTTTTTCTCCTTCTCCTTCTCCTTCTCCTTCTCCTTCTCCTTCTCCTTCTCCTTCTCCTCCTCCTCCTCCTCCTCCTCCCCCTCCCCCTCCCCTTCTTTTTCTTCTTCTTCTTCTTCTTTTTTCCTTTTTTCTTTTCTTTTTATCCTTGAAATACAATGGATTGGGGGGGGGAATTGCTTCCTCAGAGTAGGAATGATCTCAATACCTATTCATTTCCAA